>JAHWFP010049704.1:0-10885 GCA_023313725.1 Lithobius niger | reverse complement strand
TAATCGCCTATTAACATCCCTGGGAAAGCTACGGCTCACCCTCTTTAAAAATGTTTTACAGTTAGAAATCGTGGAATAACCTAGTCACAGCCCCCTTCCCACACCCCCCGGCTGCTGCAAAATTTCACGATGTCTTTCCTGAAAGCATTTCAGATCCTAATTTTTCTCCTAGAATTGACTAAAAGCTACACACATTCAGAAAATGGTTGTAACGGTCGGGAACTCTATTTTTTTTTTTACGTTAGGGCACAAGACACATTTTCATATAAAAGTTTGGTAGAGTGTCTCCCCTCCCCCTTTACAAAATTCTGGATCCCCCCTGGGAATAGGCCGACAAGAGCAAATGGTAGGTGATGCGCGAGTTTGCATTGGAAAAGCCCAGTCTATTGCATTTCACCACCTTTTTTCCCCATGTGGGTACGAAATACATCGACATTGACAAGTTCACGTATTTGTTGAGCATCCAGGTATGATCATTTCGGTCTTGCTACCCCTTAAATCACGACCGTGAAATAAAGACTTTGGAAATGTCGGCTTCACTGCTGTGCAGCTTAATAGATTAATTTCTACAGGTGGTGGTGCATTGCCTTCCAGCCAGCCAGATGACGTCACATGCAGAAGAACGCCAACTGATTCAATTGAATGGAGTGGTACGACTAATCGATCATTTGAATGTTGCTGCCCCCGAAGAAGTGTCCATATTTCACTGTCCGTGACTGTACATTACATACGTACCATTATTCTTTGGGACTTACAATCGTGTTATTGGTGAAGTGTATTTATTGAAAGTATATTGTCGTTGTACTATAAGAATTTTACGACAGAGCAGATGCGATAACTATACATTCACTACGGAGCTGGCATTTAGACCATCGTGTAGCTAGCTGGAGGTAAAATGGAGGTAAAAACCAGGGGAAATAAGTAGGTATTGCCCAGTGGCGTAACGTGCGGGGGGTACGAACCCAAGAAAGGATGAAAGAGAAACGGAAAGAGAGAGTAAATAATCGATATAAATAATTAATTTTACAGCTGTATTGTAGGTTTAAATCTCAGTTATTATTGCTTGTATCCACGGGTTGTCCCTTCCTTTCCTGTATTTCTCCACCTATCGACGTATGAAAACAGCAATGCAGGCGTGTACATGGCTTGCTATCTCTTTCTTACTATTTCCATGCTGGCGTCAACTGAAGAACGGTCGTTTTCCGAAACTTAAAATTATTAAGTCGTAAGCTGCGTCCACACTCTTGGCCCGACTTTCAAAACCGGCAGAAAAAAAAAGAGAAAACCTGATACCCGTCTTTCCATACCGCGTCCACATGGACCGCAACATCGCGGCCAGGGCCTGGACTTACTTTTTCTCTCGCTTAAACCTTTTCGGTGTTGTCGTTGGTACTTTCTCCCCTCCCCTCCACGTGCTATCCATTTATCTCGCTATTATTTATCAGTGTTCATGCCACCAAAACGTTTCCCTAAAGCGCAGGCCCGTGCACTGACCGCGTTCACACTTGAAACACGCGGTCGGGGTCTGAAGTCCCGCTTTCGACCAAAACATGAAAGCCCGAGCCGGACTTGATATGTGTGTGTCAGTGGCGTCACCTACATAATATGGTCCAGGGTTCGAGTCCCTGTTCGGGCGACACTTTGTGGGAAAACTGGCTGGGGTACGCCATCCAGTCTCCTCACTCCCGGAATAACTCAGTCGGTAGACAGATCTTGCACAAAGAGAACATGTTTACTTCCTTCATTGCGTCTGCATAGTTTGAAGTCGATCCAGGAAATGCAGGAAAACTGCCGCACTCGCCACCGGTCCAGACAATGGACAGACCATCCGTCACCAAGTGACACCTGGTGGGGAGTAGTAGCAACAACGTAAGACACGTCAAGGCCCACGGAGAACCGTGACATTATATACATATCTAATCGTCAGACACAGTGTGTGCCGTTCTTGGTACCTTCCTAAACGACCAAACAGAGCGAATCAAACGCACCACTGTTGGTGACAGTTTGGCTCATTCCCTGCTAATATCCGTGTTGATGCGGCTTGATTGACGTCAACATCGTCAGCGATGAATCTGTTTCGTCAAAACTGTTACGTCGCGCATGCTCAAACCTCCACCCCAGCAAACCACCTCCCTGAGATGGTTCGCAATTTGGCATTGCTCTCGCCTGGTCACATCTATTAGCCAATCCTTATCAAATCCATGAGCCAGGTCAGGTCGCGGTGAAGGCATGACGTATCGAATACTCTGCTGAGCTTGTTAAGCTGTATTGTAGTTTAGGAAGGTACTGAACGGCTGATGTAACATCACTGCGCACGCGCGACGTCAAGTTTGGAGCCAAACTGTCTGTAACAGTGGTGCGTTTTGTTCGCTCTGTTCGGTGCTTTAGGAAGGTACTGTCAGTGTGTACGGATCAAACTTGGAGCTGAGCTTTTTTCCAAGTGTGAATGGGGCTTAACTTGCGAAGCAGTGTGGCACAAGACCGGTTAACAGGAAAATCGTCACATAAGGAAACTACTTGAAAAATAGTTGACATTTTCATAGAAAAGAAAGCAAGGTGGGTGCATTTGTGTAACATAATGCCTCGTGAGGTGTTAGTTTAGGGCCACTGTACTGGCTGGCTGCCATAGTTGAAATAAAGACGTTTTCTAACTGTCTATATTATTAAGACCGTAAGCGAGTGAGTACTATTGTATCGCAGTTATGCTTTCCCTTACAGCTTTACCTCCTGCTTCCGTCTTTCCCTCCATTCTGACCGCATGAGTCAGGCCCATTAAATCACTCGCACTTAATACTAAGAAGCTTAATGAGACGGGATAAGAAGGAAGTATGGTGGTGGAGGGGAAAGAAGATGGGGTGAGGGGAAGTAGGGGTGAAGGAGGAAGGGGACTTGACACACCGTTTACTAAGCACGTTGCCGTCCTTAGACGGTTACCTGCTAGTATATGTATATATACATTTTCGTATATGAGTGGTTGGGGGAGAGGGGAGACTCGATATAATTTCTTGCACCAGGACCCACACCCACTAAGTTACACCACTGGTATTGCCGCTTTTCTGAAAACGTGGATAAGTAATACATGCTTTCAGCAACGGCACCAGAAGACATCATGAGTTCTTCAGTCTCTCATAGGAGTCGAAACTTGAAATCAAAAATGGTGGCATTGTTAGCGTCATGTAACCCAGACCATAGGTCGGCGTCATGTTACACAGGTTTGTTGTAATATTTTTTTATGTCCGAGCGCATGGCTGAGGGCCAAGACTCGTTGAATAAAACCAACCCAGACCGGTCTATTCCGAGAATTCTTGCATATTTGCTGTCAACGACACACTCAATGTAGGAGCCCCGCTAACGTCAACAGTATTTCTTTCAGTACCTTCCTAAAGCACCGAACAGAACGAACCAAACGCACCACTGTTGGTGACAGTTCAGCTCATTCCCTAGTATAGCCCTGTCGATGTAGCTTGCTAACGTCAACCAACGTCAGAGATGATTCTGTTTCCGTACCTCGCGCATGCTCAAAAGCTCCACCACTGGCAACCACCCGCAACCACCTCCCCGAGATGGTTTGCAATTTGGAATTGCTCGCGCCTGGTTACATCCATTAGCCTAGCCTGGTCCAATCAATTAGCCACGTCTGGTCACGTTAAAGGTATGACGTAACGAGTCCTCTGTTGAGCTTGTTGATTTTGCTGAGCTGTGATTTCAGTTTCGGAAGGTACTAAACGACTGACGCAACATCACTGTGCACGCGCGACGTCAAGTTTGGAGCCAAACTGTCTCTAACAGCGGTGCGTTCTGTTCGCTCTGTTCTGTGCGCTCTGGATCCGCCGTTCTTGATCCGATCATGGTTTTTAGATCAGCGTCTTCTGGGTAAAGACGATCATGGTAATTGTATCGTATTACCTTCGGTAATGGTCTGCTGACTTACTTCTGTAAACTTACTTACGCAACAGAAGTTTTCAGATGGCGCTGCTAGCAAAGGAGGGCTGGGAATGCTAGTGATTTACAATTGTGAATGTTTGTAAAACACTACCGTTCGGCATTTGAGAACAAACACCGACGAAATTACAGTAGATAAAAAAATCCAATAAGAAAGAAATTCAAGTAGCAACAATAAGCTGCAACTTCAGCTAATCTTTATCCCATGATATATGCTTTATTAGTTGTATAAAGGAAGGAATCTCTCGGCAAATGAGAACAACGTCACACACTCGTTGTTCGGCTTTGCTGCAGCGCTTCGTTGTCATGGCAACCACCAGCTGTTTGGTAGCTCTGTAGTCTAACATATTCTGTTATACTGACCACGGTTCATGGCCTGTCACGTCGGCCAGCTTGCGGCCGTGTTGTTATCTACTCTAGTTCACTTATTGTTAGTCTTCGTTAGTATACTGTATCATTATATACATTTTGTGTATATATATTTATTATCTTCTTCGTTGTTGATGTTTTTTTTGTATACACAACAGAAAAGGGAACCAAGGTACAAATGGTGTTTCTTTGGTGGGAATGAGCGTAACCACGAACAGCGATTACACTCATTGTACAAAGAAAAGGGGTTGTGAGGTCTTGAAGGGTCTTAGTTAAGAATATAAGATGAGATTCTAGGAAGAGAGATCGGAGATATAACCGGTGAAGGAGGAGACAGCTCGTCTGTACAGGAAGAAAACTGACGAGGCGGAGGAATCGTTGGAGATTCAAAGCTTGGAGGAGCATGCCAGTAGGGCGAAGAGCAGGAGACTGTGGTTGTTGCAGGGAGATGGGAAATCCCAGGAATCGCAACCATTTCACGGAGAATGCAGACTGGAAATCGAGGAGTGAGCGAGAGGAAGCCTGGGAACCTCGATCGGGGAACCGCATCAGAACAACTCGGGCTCGGAGACGGATCCAAGGAAGAGTATGAAGCAACCAGGTCGAACTGGGAACAGAGAAGGCAAGGAGAAGCTACGGCATCTGGGAACAGGTGGCTGAGAGACGCAGCTTCGTCAGTCGTAGGTGGTGAAGGTGTCGACACGCCAGAAAAACAGCAGCCTACTGATAGTGCCCGCGTGTCACACTTGGTTGATGGGACCAAGGATGGACCTGCCCCGGAGAATGTGGAAACGCGGTAAGGGAATCGGCAGCAGTCCATTTGGTGATGGCGGAGTACAACCAGAGGAGAGGCCCGAAGGCAACAGTAGTGCACGTGAGACGCGTGACGAGCCTGGTAACTTAGGACGAGGTGGTTGCCGAATGGAAATATGGAGAGGTGACCCAAGAAGATCGTGAAGAGGGCTGGGAAGCCTGATGAAGGTGTCATGAGTGTACGTGGGAACCGGCACGGCTCGAAGATGCTTGGAATACGATGATCTCCTGAAATGCTGAGGTGCACAGGATGAAGAAGAATCCTCGTGGGTTTCCAAAACAGCCGAAATGACGGCGATAACCGAGAGGGCAATGTCCTGCTGCACAGGGAAACCATGGCCAAAGGAGGGAGGCGATGGTTCCAAGGAGGCCATGGGTACTCAGGAACAGATGAGAGAACCGCAGATGGAGCAGACGGGATGGCCAGAAGAACGACCACACGACGTGGTGCCCTAGGAAGAAAGATGAAGTATTCTGTGTCGTGAGTGCTTTGTGTAGAGGCCTGCGAGCCCGGCAGGAAAGCCAACGTTTCGCTAGGGATTTGAGCCAAATGAAGGAGGATTGCTAATAAAGAAAGACAGGTAATGGAACCACTACCGCAGCGGCTCCAAGCTCGTCCACCATCAATCTGTATATGTGGAAGGTTGTATTATCGCCATTGGTGTAAAAGGTAAATCAAGGTCGCCGTTCACGAAAATTATGTCAGTTTTTTTCCAAATTACGAGCCTCGCTCGCGCTGTCGCGCTCGCTGCAGCTAACTACATAACATCAGAAAATGCAGCCAAAAACTTAGCCGGAAAACTTCACGCGCCGGAATCTAGATAATCTTGCTTGGAGCTTCTGCGGTAGTGGACCCCAGGTAATTATATTTTCAGCGGACCGATTACTCAGGAAACGATTAGAGAACCGCAGATGGAGCAGATGGGATAGCAGAAGAACGACCACACGACGTGGTGCCCTAGGAAGTAAGATGACGTATGCTGTGTCGCGAGCGCTTTGTGTAGAAGCCTGCGCCAGCGCATGCTCAGTATGAGGGGAGCTGCGAGCCCGGCAGGAAAGCCAACTTTTCGCTAGGGATTTGAGCCAAATGAAGGAGGATTGCTAATAAAGAAAGACAGGTAATTATATTTTCAGCGGCACATAAAAATGATTCTTACTATACGAATGCTGAGTGAGACAGTATTTCAACGGTTCCGGACAATTCGGTTTCCGATTAGGTGCGATATTTTCTACCATTATGGTAACTGCTAGACATTGTTCTTTTGCGCGAAAATAGACTAAAATGGTGAAAAATGACATGTTGAATTAATACTTAAAGTTAGTGTTGTAATTCGTTCTTTTTCCCGTATTTATGACATATTTACTTGTTTTATGTTTTACCGCATTACCTTACGAGAAGGCACTAATGACCTAGCTGTCGATGGTCAATAGTAATGACCTCAAACGCAGCCCTCATATGAGAAGCTGACAACTCATTACTAATAAGTAAAATAAATAACGACAGTCTGGAAAATAGCTTTAGGCACGTGAGGTCTTTGTGCATAAATTCGCCCTTAAAACTTTAGTAAATTACATACTGGATTAAATTCGCTCAGTCTTCACCTTTACACTACACACAATCAAGTTACGGAGCTTAAACAAGTGCTGATTTTCAGCAACAACCTCTGCCAGGAGCTAATAAATGCAGTCACGTCCATAGGGCACGGGAGTGTCCCTACAGTATCTATCGCTTCGTATTCCGTCCCTTGTCAAAAGGATGTCTGGGATAGAAGCTGTGGGTTTCGTTTCCCGGCTCCAGATCAGTTGATTCAACGTAGCGAGAATCTTATTTTACCAAAGCTACGCTAAAAGCGTCAACTTTCCTACACGCGCGTGAATTGACGTTGAGTCTGGAGGCTGCAACCCCGCTATACCCGGTACAAGGAAGAACGCCAGAAGGATGGTAAATTCAGGGTTTATTCCAGGGCCACGCGGTCTGTCCTCAGGAGATGTTGTCCAGTGGTTCAAGGATGCTCTGATCAGGGCTGCTAGCAGAGTGGCACGCTTCAGGAAGAGTTCTTAGCTGGTTAGGGACTAGCTCCCAGAAAGAGGCTGCAAGGGGCTGCAAGGCCTTAAGTACCTAGAGCTGCAGCCAATACCTGCCACTGGTGGTGCAAGGAACTTCCTGTACTATATCCTGGTATCCCATGAGCTATCTCTGCTAGCAGCTACCTCTAGGGGCAGGCAAGGCCAGAGCCATCCAGACCACTGATCTCCAGGCTGGACCATACATCAAAGTACATGGCATTACTGGAATACATTAATAAAGATATAGAGTATACAGAATACATGGCATGGAGCCATAGCATCAAGGTAGGAGGCCCACTAATGCCCTAGCTTAAGGAGCAGGAGGAAGCTGTGGAAACCGTCGTTGCAAGGCGAAACATGAAATCTACCCCAGTCTGCCTAGCATGCATCCTTGTTGGCTTTCCTGTATGACTCAAGGTTTGCGACATTCGTTCAAACGTGAGTAAATGTTGCCAACACAGTCATTTTCTTTGTTTTTTCTTTCGTGCGAGATGATTTTGCAACATTAACTATTACACCTGTGTAAATGATGCATACGCGATTCTCAACGGGTCGCACGACATGCCGGAAGGATTTACGTGCTTTTAAAAGAATATTCCTTTCACTATATTCGAGCATCCTGCGCAAAGTAGTCTTTGCAACAGTTGAATTGGTTAGAGTGAATGAGGTAAAACCGTTTCTTACAAAGGGAAAATTAGGAAAAATTAATACCTCTGCAACATTTACACTTGCTTGAAGTAATGTTGCAAAACTGAGCCATACAGGAAAACCAACCGGGAGGAATGTACAATACGTTTAAATTTATGGAACGCTGTTGCACGCGGAGGTACCGCATCCCTGGGACGAGTTTGGATTTTGGATTTAGAAAAGTGGTAGGCTACCTATGTTGTCAAAGTTTAATTTTAGCATTTTTTTTAGAGGGGGAAGGACACATTTTTCCTTTACGGGCAAGCCCATGCAATACTCTCAATCTGCCCCCTCCCCCAGCCAAAAAAAAAAAAAGATTTACTGTGATTAAACTTTGGTATGAAAACGGTTTTTTTTTGCCCACATGAAGTAAGTACACGTGCTCATTAATTATCCATAATTTATTTTTCTTAATGACAAACAGTTACGTACGTGTTTTGTCAACAGACGGCTCAGAAACTCGGCACCAGGAGTGAATGATCCATATGTAGTTTTGAATGTTAAGTACATTCTTTCAGAGTTCTATTTGAAATGAGACTTGATACAAGATTTATGGCAAACGGACATGTATGGCAAACGCGATTATGGCAAATGGGATTATGGCAAACGCGATTATGTCAAACGGGCGGAAGCCGTACAGGCTTCGCACCGAGTTTGTAGAAAGCAATTCTTTTCCTTGAGAGTTGTTCCTGTATAGAACTCTCTGCCAGAGGCTGCAGTCACTGTACTAAATACTAGTAAGCACGAGTGGTATTTTTTCGCACCTATCTGTTTGGTTTACAGCATATGTTTAACGTGGCTTGCCCCAGAAAATAGTTACGACCAGTCGTTCTGCAGTTGGCCGCATGGGGTCGCGACCCCGAACTGAACAGCTTCTTCCAAAACACCACACATATACCAAAAAATGGCGAAGCTGCGCACAATTTAGTACTGTCAAAACATAACACACTCGATAGAGCTATAAAACAGCATTCCAAAGGCAAAGCGAGAGTTAAGAGTCCAACGAATTACTTTAATCCTTGTTTGTACACATTTATTACGTAGCAGATGATCCTATATGTAAACTACTTTTTCCACCTTTCGTTCAAAACAAGTCCGTTCAACGGAAGTGACATCATCTTGAAGGGCGACTGAGGGATTGTGGGAGCTAACTAATCGCAGCAGCTCGCAAAGGAGGTTGATTTTTACGGAATTGTGAGCATGCGCGAGGCACAGTTTATCGACTGATTTTGGATGGATTATCGACTGACTCTGGATGGAGCCATCAGTCGCGTTAATAGGTGACGTCGTTTCCCTCATCAGACACTTTTGGAACGTTGTGATAAGGTTTCTATGCATTGAAGGTACCGAACTGTCTTCAGAAGTATGTGTATGGTTCGTACACATGTTGGTCGTTTTGGAAGAACCTCATTTTTTTTATAGAGGTGGAACATGCGATAATATTACCATTAACACTCCGTGGCACCCTACGGGCTCCCTTTTATGTCCCTCTGCGTTACCACTGCTTTTCCTATATCCTATCCTTCAACCTCTATTTTCTCTCCTCCCATCCACCCCCCCCCCAACACCTCGCCAGGGGGTGGGGGGGGGATGGGAAAGGGGCAATCCGGCAGCTCTTCTAGAAGCGTATCGTTTTCCAAATAATCCAGTCCGCCTCTGGCAAAAAACGGAAACGTCAATCACAGGGCGTGCATCCCGACAATTTACTTCGTTAAGCTTTTTTTTTCTCTTTTACTTCCAGGCCTGATTCATTTTTCAAAACTGAAAAAAAAATGCACTTCGATAAGACGGAATCGGGGGAAATTGCATTTTAATCTCAACATCTGAAACATCAGACCTCCTTCCGAACCTCTGACTTCGAAATTAGATTTTAGTTGAAGATGAAATCGAATTATTATCAAAATCAAACGGGATTATTTAATTTCCTTTCAACCTATGTTTCTCCAACCATTAGTACGTCTTTCCAGATTGCTATCTTGACTTGAAACTGACTGCCACTAAGTTGTTGTACGAACTTGAAACCGGTTTAAGAGGGAGCCAGCTTCAGCAGACACTATTCAGTCTGGGAATGAGGTCTGGGTTCAGACGGTGTTGTATTTCGCGCAGTAAAATTAACAGCAGCCTAACTAGACTAACCACAGTTATCAAGCTATGGCTGCATGACAATTTATAAATGCTAAACATAACAATGACGGTTGTATTTTTGTTGTTCTTCTTCATGCGGGAACATTTTTTCTGTCAAGTCTAGCATTTGTTCGACTGACGGAGTTGACTGCCTGCATTCTAGTTTGGGATAATTGGTATTCTCGTGCTGCAGTCAAGGCCCGAGATTTTTCGGAAAAACGCAGGCAATAAATTAACTGAACAAAAAAAAAGCCTGCGGCGTATAAAAAAAAGCATTAGAGCTCATATCCCCATGGAATCTCATAACTGTGAAGGTACACATAAATATGGGTTAAAAGTCACTAGAGCTAAACGAACTATAATTCGAACGAGTCCACCGGCGTTTTGCAAAGGACATCGCCGGTTTAAAGAACGTACCATACGCGGAAACACTTGTGGTTTCAAACCTTGAGTCACTGGAGCTGCGAAGGCTCCGCGCGGATCTTTATCTCAACTTTAAAACTGTGAGGGGCTTCATGGAAATTGATCTATACCCTTTTGATATTGCACCATGTGTTAACACATGTGGCCAACCCTTTAAATTGGCTGTATACAAGCTTCGGACCGGGACTGCAGAAAGCACTTCTTTTCCTTGAGAGTTGTTCTGCGCTGTATACGTAGAACTCCCTTCAGAGGCTGTATCACTACTCGTAGCTCTAAATTGTTTCGGTCATTCATGTCCAAGCATTGCTTATTCTTCAAAGGTCTCTAGTTTTATTGGTAATGGCGTTCTAGCTCTGTTTATTTTTTTGTTGTTGTTTGTTTTGTTTTTAGTTAAAGTGCCATTTTCAGGGCAGCCTTGGTCAAGCTGGCTGTTTGTGATCCTCGGATCCATGCAAGACCT
>JAHWFP010049702.1:60774-74574 GCA_023313725.1 Lithobius niger | reverse complement strand
GGGGGGGGGGGGCCTCTAGCCCCTGCCCTCATGGCAAAGTGCCCTTTTTTGGTGGAGTGGTGGTGTAAAACAGCCTAAAAAACGCAAAAAAGGATAATAACGGCTAAGAAAGTGGTGCAAAGAGGGGGAAGAAATGGTTAAAGTTCCACAAAAGAGGGGTAAAAAAAAGTTAAAACACACACAAAAAAAAAAAAGGGTCCCCAGAAAAAAGTTTGCCCCTTCCCTCTCGGGGGGCCTGTGCACATCCGTGGTCGGATCGGAACGAACTATTATGAATGATCAGCATGCGTTTATGCAGGTGTTTTTTTTTTAATTATGTGCGTAAAACTGGTACGGCTGTGGCCTTTCCAGCCGTACGGCTTCCGTCGGCCTTGCCTACAGGAACAGGACTCGGAAGATTGGAGTAACACGGACCGTTTATTGACACGGTGGGTAAAAAATTGCCCGGTTTCGACTGAACTATAGGGTATTAATGCAATTTACTGCGTGTTTACGGCAGCAAAGGAAGGAGACATCTAACTCTTGACAGCAATGTATAGGCTATGCCACAACCATCTCCAGGAACAGTGGTATTAGATTTAAATTGGCCTGGCCTTGTTTCCAGAAGAAACAGAGGATGCTAACAAAATGAACAGGCCAGCCAAACTTTTCGACGAAACATTCCCTTGCTAATGGAACAGCCCCACGTAGGTGATTTTGTCTATAAGTTTGGAGGTCACAGGGACAAGATGGATTTGGAGCAAGCCATCCCACTTGTAACAAACAATACGAAGAATTTTTGTGAGGGCACAGGAATGCTTTCTCAACACGTGACGTAAGGAGGTCAGGGACTAGACAGCAGAGCACCCCCACCTACTGTTTCGTCACACCCCCAGGGACAATGAAGCAGTTTTGCGCAAGTGAGGTTGCCCGACTTGGCTCAACAGCCAGCCTCAGCAATTATGCATCCACCTCAACCCCCACCCCAGCAGAGAATAGACAATATGCAAGTGCCCCACATGCTGCTACATTTAAATTACCTGGACAAGCAACTCTAAAATTTGCTGGTGCAACTGACCAGAAGACGGCCCATGAATTTTGGACTGCATTATTAAAATACAAAAAAGCTTTTACCATTTCTGATGAATATTTGGTGCAGACAGTTTTACCGTTAACGTTGACTGACGATGCAGAAATTTGGTATAACTTTCAACCAACTTTTAATTCTTGGGATGAATATCAAGATGCCTTTCGCAAGGAATTTGAACCACCTCTTTATTTAAAGCATCTACGTACGGAACTGGAGAACATGTACATGCATAGGGAAGAATCAGTTTCCCATTTCATATCTGCAATCAGTGGTTATTTTGACAGACTAGATCCCACAGCTACTGAACGCACCAAAATAGATAGGGTTTTGAGTTTGATTCACCCATAATACAGGCTTTTCCTGCAAGACAAACACTTTGAGAGACCTTGCTAATGAGGGTAATAAAGTTAGGAAGCTGATAATGAAGCAAATCGGACATTATCAAGAACCACCTAGACCCGAAGAAAGTTTTGAACCATCACTTGCTTGGAAAAGACCAGAAAAACAGAGTCAGCACAACAACATAGCAAATCTACATGACTTTAGTCAAGCAGCAAATTAAAACCTGTTTATAAACTCCCAAATGTTCCATGAAAGGCCTAGACCCGGTGGGCCACAGATTGGGGGGGGGGGGGCCGCCATTTAGGTTTAATGGCGCGTCGACAACTTGGTCATTAGCACCAACCTCAGTCACAGTGCAGTGGTCCGGGTTGCCACTGCACCACACATTACAGAGATGTTATTCAAACCCCTAATCTAAATCTTGTCATACATATGTATCTCCTGCAAAAATTGAAAAACACCGGACAGGAGGACAGACTTATCGCCCAACTGACGTGAAGATACAGTCAGGGAACAGGGAACACATGTCAGGAACAAACGAAAAATGAAGCTGCAGCACCTAAGAAGGATAAACAAACTAACAACCAAAAGCCTGGAAATACGAACAAGACGAATAGGAAAAAAAAAGAGAAGAAAGCAATTGTTTTGTCTGTGGCGAATTGGGGCACTACCGCATACATTGCAAAAACTTCATTCCAAAAAACGAAGATATGGCAATTTAGACGATGTGAACTCATCAATGTGTACCCGCTTAGACTCCACACGAACTGTGAACAAGGAGAACACAGTTTGCTTACTGGTAGTACACAAGCAGTGAGGAGAATGTGTACATCGTGCAGTACACACAAGATTCAACCACTTCTTCTATCGCCTGACCCAATCAGTGATCGCCACAATATTACATGTGACGTAATGGTTCAACGTCGTCTGAGTAGTGTAAGTTTGAATTTGTCCAACAATACTATGACGAATAACCATTTTTTGGGACAGATTACATCGATGATTGGTGATAACTGCTTACCCCTCAAACTATGAAACAATGCAATGCAACTCTACCAGCTTAAACATATAAAATACGGATGTAAGCCTTTAAAAAAATTAAAGCTCTGAAGGAACTATATGAGAAAAATACATGTAAGCCATCAGCGTCGCACTAATACGTGCTAAAGCGTCGAAAAGCATCTCCAGCGTCCCAAAAAAACAAGCTGAAGCTTCTCTTACACGTATTCCGTAGTGCGACACTGATGGCTTACATGCGTTTTTCTTATCTTTGATCCTTTAGAGCTTTAAAGTATTTTAAGGCTTACATCCGTATTTTATACGCATAAGCATTTCTGTTATTTTTTTCTTGTCATAGCAAGAATAATAAAGAAAAGAATATTGCAAGCAAAGTGTTGTTATAATTAAACACTTGCACGCACTATTGTAGTGACACAGTTTTTAGTTATGAAAAGAATCGATCCATCACAGCAAAACAACAATGCGTACGCCATCATAAAAAGCTGTGACCAACAGGCCTCTTCAGATTGTTGTCAGGCCTCTTCATGTTGTAGTGTAGAGCCAATACTAGACAATTAGTCGAGAGAGCAGCGATGATAATTAGTGTGGACGACTCACAGGGCTTTTGAGTTTGCACGAAAGGAGGCCCAGGGTATTAAAGAAACTGCAGTAAGCTGGGTCGATGGAAAAGGCTTGTACTTCATTGCTACGTAGGCTGGCTGCGAGAGTTGTCAGGAACACTGTCTTGCGGGTGAGAAGGTTTATATTACTGATCAAGAGAGGCTCATAAGGCCTCCTTCATGAGGGAGTCCAAGACTGTGGAGAAGTCCCAGTCTGGAAAAAGTTGGCAAGTTTGCCATTCGTTCGACTTCAAAGGGCTTGACGAGCAAGGAGAAAATCATCGAGAAGGTGAGTCCTACCTGCAGCTTTAAAGACAGAATTCAGGGCCGAACTATAAACTAGGATTGTTGATCCCTTTAGGCCATCCTTGAAAAGGTCAGTGAAAAAAATCTGGAGATCGTGCAAAGGGGGATCGCCTAAACTGACTTCCCTTGAGTGACACCAATGAAACCACCGCTTCAAGTGGCTGTCGTAGCTTGTTGGTCGATTCTCTGATGGCTTTACTTGCGATCCGGATGGTTTGCTCGTTAAGAATTCCTGCCTCCTTTATGAGGCCAATGACAGTAACCACTCATGTAGGTGCAGAGCGTCAGGGTAAGGGTGGAGCTGTATTCTCCTTTGTTGCGATAGTTGACCTGGCCTGTCCAGTAGACTTTTTGGGTGTCAATGAGAAGGCTCAGAAGTTGAGGGAAAGCATGTTGGTGATGGCCAGTTCGGGGCTATCACCAGTAAGATGCCCCAAGAAGATTCAGTATCCAGAAGGGCCTGAGGTAGGAGCTTGAACGGCAGAAAGAGGTAACCATACAGGTTCATCCATGGGCAAGTCAGTGCATGCACTGCCCATGCTTCATTGTCGGAAACCGGGCTGATGAAGTGAGGAAGTCTGGCATTGTGAATTTACGGTGAAAATAAGGTTTGCCTATGCAATGTATAACCAAATTCGTCACTCCACCAACAGATTGTCGGGGTCCTATTGCCCTCACAGCAATCTAGTGCAGGATTTTTTTTATCCCACAGGTGGGCCGTCAAAAATCCTTCCCAAGGACATAACAATTGGTGCAGACTGCATTCCTCTTCTTCACCCCTTTAAAGCAAACTTGTAACATCCTATTCTACGATCAGCATCCCACAGAAACAAAGCTGCGATGTTTGTTTATCCTCCAGGACAAACATATAGCTTGTGTCTCGAGTTGAGGCGATGCTGGCAGCAGCAGGAGCAGCAGTTTGGGCCATTCAAACATTGATGCAGCGTGCTGGCCTCGAGTTAATGACAATGTCGGGTTGCAGGTCACTGTCCCACAGGCCTGCCATGATTTGTTGCATTGAGACAAATCCTAGGAGATGCGATACCGTGCAGGTCGCCCCATGCATCCCTGTTGGTCAGCATTCACATCACCTCCATACTACTGCAAGCATCCAGCCAGGTGAAAGTTTCCACTGCTCTGGTCGTTGAAATATCCTTCTTCATCAGCCATCTAGTCTTTCCCAGCCTGAACTAAAAGGTAGGTGGACTGGCATCCAGAGTGGTTGAAGTGCAGCACAGCCTGGCATGCCCCCGACCGATCCTCTGGACAGGTCGACTCTGCCCTCCAGACGGGTTGAAAACCTACTGCAGTCTTCTCTCGGCATAACACTAACAGTGGTCGCCCTCCCCCCTCACGATCTCCTACCAACTGGTCCAGAACAACACGTTACATCCGGCCATCTGGTTCAGCAATCAGATATATGGTCTGCCGCCAACCTCTGGTTTGAAGTTGCGGTTCCTGCTTCCTGGCCTTGTCCAGTCTCCTTCCCAGTGGCCTCGCCTAGGTTAAACAAACAAACAAATTTGGGCCACCTCATAGCGATAGAGAGAAGACATCCACGCACTGTCCACCCCACTTGTAAACCAATGAAACCTCGTCCAACCTCCTGAAGTGGCCTTCCATAGAGCAATTTTTGTGACTGGTGACATCCTTCTTCCCTGGCTCGGTGGTAGCTACACACCCAGACAGGCAATAAATCTGCTTCCCTCCTTATACAAAAACCTCCGTTGGTCGATCAAATCCACATCTTGACATCAACATGGCTATCATTCCTAATAGTACTCGCCGGCTGCTTTCACTCGACAATGGGCAGAAGAAAAAAAATAAGTGAGAGGCACTTAGCTTTAAATCTCAGACAGGATCCCAAGTGAGAGATCCATATGGGATTTCAAACCAGTTCCCGACATCAAATAGCAACCGTCACCATCTAGGGCAGAAACAATTTTTTGCTGAGAGGTGCTGATGTCAAACAAATCCCGGAAGGAGTCTCAAGTGTAACAAACCGTACGGGATTCATCTACAAACTCCCAATACAACTCCTCGAAATCCAGGAGTAAAAAATTTTTGAGAGGTCCCCAAGTGGCCCAAAATCCCAAACGAGGTCCCAAGTGTAACATGGTTGCAGTTGAGTGACTGAGGCATCACATGCTTCTTATATGTTAGGCCCCAGATCACAGTCTTCCTCATCATCCTCTTGCCCGAGTATGGTGAACCAGACTAGGTCGACTTCCACATGCCGTTTTGGACAAGAGTTTCACGGCATGTTTTGGTTGCCGATAATACGCCTTTGGTCTCTTCGTCCATTGGGTTTGATCTTCACTCAGAACTCGATCACACACCAACACGTGCGTGGGCAACTGATCTGGATGTTCTTTTTTTATATCCCACCTTTTATTGAAGGGGATATAATTGCCATTGAATTTGTGTGCCATGTGCTCATGTGCAAAACTGCCACAATCGGCTACTGCTCAGAGTTGGATCGGATCACTGGGTTAACCAGCTCATTTGGTATCAAAGTCCAGTTGTCCCTGGAAGACAAAAACCACAACACATATATATGGCAGAAATTTAATATTCGGAAATTGATTGCAATTGCACGATTTCCTTGGTCACCTAAAACCACATAACATACATACAATGAGTGATGAGCATCTTGATATCAACCATACCCTTCCACCGGTTTCATACTTATATTTCTGCCATGTATATGTGTTGTGGTTTTTGTCTTCCGGGGAAAACTGGACTTTGATATCTCTTTTACAACCTCAAATTAATTGAGTTTCAGCTCATTTGGGTCAAGTTTTAGGCCGGGTCACTGGGTTTGAGCACCAGACCCGGAATTTCGGCTCTGACCCCGTGAACCAGTGTGACCCGGGGACCCGAACTGACCCAGTGATTCGGAAGTTTGGGTCAGGCCTGGTGGCCCCGATTTACGGATTAGATCTGGCAACCTAGCCAGACCTGGTGAGCTTACCTGATTCAGCGATCCATTGACCCCCAATTAAACTGCAGATTAAAGTAAATTAATTTTTGTCCTGATTTAGAACCGAAAGTGATTATCGCTGTTTCTACGGAAAATATTTTTCGTTTTTAGGTACATTCACCTAATAATAATAAAAATCAACAATAGTGAACCACGTTACAATTTTTCTAAGTAGAGCATGCCTTACTAAAATTTACTGCTAAATTCGTTTCCTTTAGCTTAACGATGATGATATTAAATTTTTGTTTATTATGTTTCTACCAAGCGTAGTCGTAATGAAGAACATAAAGTACTATGTACGTTGCAAAGTTAATTTGTGACAGTTGGTGAAAATCTGCTTTGCTATCCAACATAGCAGTAAGGTAAAGTATTTACGCCACTACTTATTCAATCTGGGGAGAGAGTGTCAGCTTAGATCCCATTTAAGGCAAGCACATCCAGCGTTTTACTTTTGTAATATTATGTGTTCGTTAAAAGTGGCTTATTTATCATTCATCGTGGGGGTGGGGGGGGGGGCACGAGTCTCGTATTTGATCGATCAAAGTGAACAAGTAAAGCATTTGTTGAAGTTAAAAAAAAATCGTACGTGGGCACTTCAAAGGCCCCAGAATTGCTGAAGATGAGTTGGCTTACAGGGCTTTTGGGAGGGGGGGGGGTAATTTTTCTTGGACCCAATTTTCAGGTGTTTCCCTTCCTGCCCAAGGTCACTGGGTCAACCCAGGCTGGCTGGACCAATCCAAATCTGACTGGGTCATCAGGAAAAAGATCTGACCAGGTCACTGGGTCAAGTTATGTCAGCCGGGATCAGTGGGTCAAGACATGTCGGCCGGGTCACTGGTTCATCGGGTCCTGCCGGATCACCAGGACATCGGGTCACCGGGTCTGGCCGGATCATTGGGCCATCAGATCTGGCAGGTCACAGGGTCCACTTATTTTCGGGGCACCGAGGGTGCCATCGAAAATTGAATCCAATTGAGTCACTAAGGTTTCTCTAGGATCATAGAGTAACTCAAAATAGTCAAGCATAAGCATAGGCGCTCCTGATCAAGCATTAGTATACACGATCACTTCACTCCTCCTACGGAGTTAATATACGAGGTCGCGAGATTTTGAATTACTCCGGGCAGTAGGGTCAATTTTTGAAGGCACCCCTTGTCAAATAAACGTGACTCGGTCCAACTCTGCTACTGATGCACCTGCTGAAATGCGTCATGAAGCCTCTATGGGGTTGCTTCCAAGTGACGGCCTGTCCTATGTGGTTTAGCTCGTATATGCAAGCGTCACAAGTTTCCTTAAAAATACGATATTAACAAAATCCATACTAAACCGGAGTAAGTTCTGAAACCAATATACAGAAAAAAAAACGCGTGCGCCCCAAGACTACAAGGAACGACACGCAGGTTAAGTTCTGCTAGAGTCATCAAGAAAACATTAAAATAATTAAAATTAAATTGGTTACATCTAACCTGTGAATCCTTGGGAAAGGGAACGGTAATGACGCAAACGGTGAAGTAAGTTTCATCGCTGAAATCCGCATCAAGAGAAATGCCATAAGCGTAAATATCTTCATTGCAAAAATGGTCTTGTTCAATCATCTCCAAGGACGACGCGTGTTCATTGTTACGCTCACCAGCGGCTACAGATCGTTGAAATCTGCGCCGCCGGGGCTGACTACCTTGCGTGAATGGACGTTGAGTCGTAAGTTGTGGTGGACCAGTCAACAATTTTGGTGGAGTGGGACAAATTAAAGAGGGGTGCCCACACCCTCCGTAGCGTTTGCAAAGGTTATTCAAGGTGGGAGGATGAACATAACTCTTCCACCATAATTCCGCCCCACAAGATGACACAATTTTGGTTGGCGTTGGACCTTGGGAGCCTGTAAGTTTATTACAAGGGGTTCTGGGTGGTTCAGAAGCGGTACGGTTTGCATCTTTTGATTACGAGGAAAGTTAACGGCAGTCGAAGTGCTGCCCGAAAACTGCTGGTGTGCTTGGACGAGGGAAGTTTGTGACAAGCGTAAGTTAGGCTGACGTATTACGCTAAATCTCGATTATGGTACAAAAGGAAACCTTGGAGAAGATACAAGCACAACTCTGATTCGTCCATATTCCTCCCTGAATAATTATCTAGATTAGACTAGTTAATTAGGGGCACCCAGTCCCAGAAAAAAATCCCAGAAAAAAAATTCCCGGAAAGAAAATCCCGGTAAAGTAGTCCCCGGAAAAAAGATCTTACGGAAAAAGAATCCCTCAGAAAATAAATCCCCGGAATAAAAATCCCTGGAAAAAAGATCCCATGGAAAAACAACCCACGGAATAAAAACTCCGGAAAAAAAATCACAAGTATTTAATAAGAAAATGTTATACAAGATTTCAGAATTAAAATGTAATAAAAAAAAATCAAAACCACCAGTAAATGTGTAATTTTGCCTAGTAGCATGAACTCGCGTCTGAAATCTGAAAGGGTAAAAAGAGGAACATCAAAAAGAAACTACCTGTAAATGCGATAACTTCTGTGATTGGCTATGACTTGTTTCTGCCTTGCTTGCGCTGCTGCGCCCACTGCGGCTATATAACTAACACTAGCAGCAGAGCAGCTAAATTCCACACGTCTGAAGCACGTGGAGTGTCCATGTTATGACATTCGCTTTGTATTCCACTGTTTGTACAAGGCCGTCTGGGAGGGAAACGGCACATTTTAGTTCCTGGCTCCAAACCAGTTGATTTAACGTCGCCAAAATCTTATCTGGCACCCGTGTGAACTGGCATGGAGTTGGGAGCAACGACAGGCAATTTCTACTCCAGTTGGCCTTGGATCGAGAAACAAAATGCCTTCCACGCTTTAAGTTCGTTTAAACGCTAGTTCTTGCGAAGAGACACATGCTTGGCATACTCGTAGACAAGGGGTTATTTTTTACACATAGTTATTAGGCAAAACCTATACACAGCATAATTTTTAACGTGAGTGTTCTTCGCTAAAGTAAAAAAAAAAAGTTGCACGCGGGACAACTGTCAGCATAGGGTCACGACTCATAACGAGTGGTGGAACACGAGGTATAGAATTATCTTGCAGACTCCTCCTTTTGGTCCCTATTCATAATACCAGAAACAACAAGCAATCACACATTCTCTCAAGTAGGAATGCCTCTTTAATAGGATTAGCTAAAATATTTGGATTTTTTCTGTGGATTTTCCGGGGACTATTTTACTGGGATTTTTTCCCCCGCGGGGTATTTATTGGTTTTTGTGGTTTTGTTGGTATTGTTAGTTAGGTTTGGCGGCAATGTTCGGGTTTGGCATTTCACACTGAGGGTTAACTGGTTGGGGGTTGGCATTTCATACTGGGGCACTTAATTGCTCAGGTTAGGTTAAGTTGGGCAACGCTTCCCTCACAAACATGGCTGCTACTGCCGCTGCTTAACCATGTCTGTTACTAGCAATTTAAGACTTTAAAAAAAAATTATAACCTTACACCCTTTTCTCCCCGGTTTTATGGTGCGAAATGGGGTTAGGATGAAGAGTAGCGTCGGTTAGTACACCTACCTCCTGCGCTGCGATAATTTCCCCTAACACGAGTGATGTAAGTGATTCTTGTGAACCTATCGAAACTCTTGTTAATTACATGAAAAGGTTCGTCACCATTGGTTGCGACCGAGTACCGCACGATGGAACAATTCGGTCCCAGACTGTCCTTGCCGACTGTATTCCCCTTAAACCGCAACAACAAATTGGGAGAAATGGTTTTAAAGAGCCTTACCAGTCAGGACCAGGGCCTGGTCGAAGCGACAGTTTCGACGCGCATTGATTTCGAAAATGGCAGCAAATCTCGAAGAGCATCGACGGTCACGGGGGAAGGACGTGTAATTGGCGTAAACATACGTCGTAGATAATATCTATGGGGTGAGTCAAAAGTCTGGTCACACGCAAATAATTTCCGATATAACAAGCCTACGTCAATTCTGAAGACATTCGCAACTTAAGTCACGGCGAATCCAATGTAGACATTTGTAATCGCCTTAAAAGCAGCATTCAAGGTTATTTCTATTCTGTCTTCCAAACGGCACAAGATAGAAAAGTGAATTACAAAGTTGTCACACGAGCATCAAACATGACAAACTGCGAAAACAGATTGAAAATCTGACCGTACTTAAAATAGTTACGATGAAAACAAAATAGCAACAAAGTCTTCCCTGAACGTTTTAACTGCCATGCAGTGAAGCTTACCGGCTGACTGTCCAAGGAAGGGTTGTGTTCCCTGTCTTCTCTCAATCAATCAACACAAGTATTTGAGTGCAGTTAAATTTCAGGTTGCAATAAGATAAAATAACGTATGATACAGATGAAGAAAAGTAATGAGTCGTGATCGATTCACAACACAGAAAGTCTCTTCAGTACGGATGGGTCGGTTTCATTTTTTTGACTTCGGTTCCGGTTTCGGTTTTCACGCCCACAAAACCGCGGTTTCGGTTCCGGTTTCGGATTTCACGCCCACAAAACCGCGGTTTCGGTTTCGAAATCGGTTTTTGCCACCATCCACCCAAACCAGCTATTTCTAGTTTGTTTTCTTGTAACATTAGTATTACTAGCTTCTACCTCACCCCTTCTTTCACTTTCAGCAGCGTCATAGCCCATGGGACCATTTTCCTCTACAACTTACTTTTTAATGACTAGGAGCTTTGCTGTCATTTATACGTAGAAAATTATTATTATTAAAAAAAAATTAGAAAAACAGATCAATTTTTGATTTTTCGAACACCGTACGAAAGACCGACACAAAATCCGAATCGGTTTCGGTTTCGGTTTTTAGTAAAAACCAAAAATTCGGTTTAAGTTTCGGTTACCGACCCATTCCTAACCTTCAGTATTACATTCTGATTCTATGTTTTTTTGTCGACGCATATTCTCTTCTGAGTGATATCCAGTCAGATCGCAACAATCGCACAACGATGAAAAAACGCATTGTTGTTACGAATACCCGCAGTTTCATCCAAAGGTGGAAATGCACGCGCTTTTTAACAGCTTCAAAAATCATTATGGCATTGCGGATTATCTCCATTAAAGGGTTAATTACAGGTTTATGGTGAACTGGGAACAATTAACTAAGATAAATTTGCGTCTCAGTCTCATTGCCATATGAAACTTTGTATTTCCGCAGCCTAGGATTACGCAGATTTTGCCTCCCCTCCCTCCAATGAAAAAAAATCCTTAATCGGCTTTTTGTTTTTCAGGAAAAACGTTTCAGGAAAAATGCAGGATAGGCCTACGATTAGGATTTGCCGGAAATGGCTGAATGGCTTAAAAGTGCGGGCATACCTATGCGTAAATAATGCTTTAGGTTTCATCCTTATCATACGTTATTTTCTTTTGTAGCAACCTGAAATTTAACTGCACTCATTCACTTTTGTTGATTGAATGAGGGAAGACTGGGAGCACATGCTCTGGCTTGTAGAAGTAGCCCCTAACCTTCACTGAATGGCAGTTAAAATGATCAGGGAAGACTTTGTTGCTATTTTCTTTTCCTCGTAACTATTGTAATTATTTTCTAATTTTACGTCCGTTTTCGTTGGTTGTAATGTTTGATACTGGAGTACTTTTGTAATTTACTTTTCTGCCGTATCTTGTACCGTTTTGAAAATAGAATGCAGATGACCTTAAATGCTACTTTCAAGGTTATGGCAAAAATGTCTTCGTTGACTTCGCCATGTACGACTTATATTTCAAATATGTCTTCAGAATTACTGTAGGACCATTATTTGCGTGTGACCGGACCTTTGCCTCACCCTGTATGTATATTTGAATGAGTTAAGAACGGGGGAGGAGGCAATAACAGCATGAAAAGTAAAATTTAACACTACTACTGTGTCATGTTTTCAAGAAAGAAAAAAAAGAAAAAAAAAGGTGTATTCTGTGAAGCGAGAAAATAATTCGAGAAGATCAGGATTGGGGAGGGGTGGAATACGGCACTGCGATAGACGAAGCAGGCCTGAAAGATTGGGAGGGGTCGGTTAGTTACGGCGTCAATCGTAAACGTTTGGGTAGGTGGTGGGTCCCCCCCCCCCCATCCCCCAATGTTTAATTATTGAGGGTGATGCAGCGCAACCTTCCCGCCTTCGAATTCCCCGATTCTTGAATTTCTCAGAACCCACCGTTATTTTTTTGGCATTGAAAACGTGATGCAATAACCACTTGTGGACCCGCCGCAGGGCGAGGTACGTTGTGAGTCGAGAAGAGGGGATCTACCCACCTTGCAACGATGTGTCACCTGACCCACCTATTTAGTAATTCGCATGGCATCACAGGAGTGGCACGCGCAGGCGACAGTCACAATCGCGAGGGCCCTTTTCAATTCTTATGTATAGCATACAGTCGAAGGTCTTTGTCGCATTTGCTGCACACCATACGCACCTAGACGTGAGGCATTGTGGTCCTCAACGTATATAGAGGCATATAAAAGGCTCATATAATAATTTAGCCCAGAAGGGGCAAATAAAGGGAATTCCTGCGTTTCTAGTCTCGCGCAATGAAAAAAGTCCAGAAAAATCTTTAATGTTAGATGAGTGGTGGAGACATTTTTTTTTTTTTTTGGTTTAACCAGTTTGAAACACCGACTAAGGGGGCAGGATCAGCCTCCCCCCCCCCGCGCACACCGCCAGAAACCAGATCTGCATGGTAGAACTTTTTCCCTTTTCTAATTTAACCCACGGGCGTTCAACAGTGCTTGCAACAATTTGCAACATGTATCCCGGGAATAATTATGGACAGTTCCGTCCTTTTTCGTAACTGGACAATTTGGACAAATTGGACAATTTGAAAAGTCGCACAGCCAACTGACGTTGTGAAGGAACCCGCGAGGTTTTGTCTTTCGTTCTTTTCTTCTTCTTCGTTGTCTTTCTTTCCTTCTTTCTTTCTTTCACTACGTTTATATGGCCACAAGAAAGCGCATTTTAGCGATGCGCTTTGAAATGCGCATCAAAAAAAAGCACCTGTTTACAAGACGAAAGATAGCGATTAGGGCCAATCCGCTAAGGAAGGCGATTCGACCAGTGCGATCGGAAAACCCTTTCTTCCTGCCCTCCCTTTGGCGAAGAGTGAGCAAGTCCCCCACTGCTCTACTCCCTGCATGTTGTAAACTAGGTCAGCCAAGTAGGTCAGCCAAGTAACCAAATGTAATTAAAACTTACTGGTCTTCCTACTCATGCACACTCATTTTCAGTTTATTTACCTAAAATTCGAATGGCCCCAGCACAAATTACGTGGGTGCCGTAACTGTGTCCGCCATCTTTACCATGCTTTCTCCAACGGCTCAATGCGATTGCGAGTGTTTACATGCACAAAGACGATGCGATACGGATTCTGAAACCACCTCCGTGAAGCGCATTGGGGGATAGCGCCACGAACAGAGAAAGCGCCACGAACGGGTGTTTACAAGACCCACGGGGGCGACACGGACGCGATGCGCATCGCTCTGAAGCGCTTCGAAGT
>JAHWFP010049702.1:32921-45363 GCA_023313725.1 Lithobius niger | reverse complement strand
TTGGTTTTCAAAAGTTCGACAAATACCTTTCTACTGAAACAATCTATACACGTTAGTAAATACCAAAAATTAGAGCTATATTTTTGATGAGCTTTGAAATCCCCCAAGTCGCAGACTAATTGATCGCCTACACCCCCACTACAATCCTATTTCTACGGAATTTATGTCTTACAGGTTTATGAATCGTATAAGCATCCTGCTTGCTTAACCATTTTTTTATAGCTTTCAAAGTGTAAGTTCGATTGCCATCTTTCCTAGCCCTATCGTATAAATTTTTAGGGCCGGTGAATGCAGTCGGTTCTTCTAACTTGTAGTAGAGGTTGGTCAAATAAGCATCCATGGTTTAAAATCTGAGCCACCCTCCCTTCTGACTCATATTTTTAGGTCTGGTAATCCGCCTAATGCTGGCAATTTTAGTTACTGGCGAAGGTATCCTCGTCGGAGTGCTGGACACAGTTTTGACCTGAATAGAACTAGTGCTTGGCAGGGAAGCCTGTGGACTGCTTGGTTGAGGTGAGGAGGCTGGAGGCTGGGACGGCTGCCGAGATAAAGCTGGAGCAGTGGGCAGGGCTTGAGACTGTCTGAACTGGTGCACGTACGAGTCTCTCTGTTGTTCCAATTGCCCTAATAATTTAGCCTTGTAATCCAGAGGAAGGGATTCGCACTGTAGAACGAGTTCAATTTCCTTGTCTAAATCTCTGACCTTCGAATAAAGGCTTCCTTCCGGTAAATAAGCGAATCCTGCCGGTTCCGTGGTAATATTGACCCATTGTTGTTGTTGGTTGTACAGGCGTTCGGGAACTAACATCATCCTGCTAGCCATTGTTATTTATTACTGGCCGAATAGGCCGCCTAATAATTTTAGGGCTGGTTGGATGAGTAATGGAAGAAGAAAAGCGGGAGAACCACCTAGCTGTACTGCTGTGCGTTTTCTTGTCTTGAAAGTGGTGCGTTTGCAAGCCAGTTTGGGCAGCTGGTGTTTGTGCTTGCTTAGCCGGCTTCTGGTAGCCTTACTGATGGGAATCTTGCCGGATACTAAATTTAAAGCCAGTTCCGACAAACAATCAATCTGAGATTTAGTGGCAAGTTGTAACGGTCGCTTTCTCTGCACCGGTTTTAAACTACACAGTGTAGTCAGTAAAGATCTGTGCCTTCGTACGTTTTCCATGTTGATCGTTCGACAGTTCTAGGGACAATAAACTCGAGTTATTTCGTCCGGAAATATATTACTGCGAATTCTCAAGGCGTCATCCGTGAGGGGATGTAGATCTACGAGCAGGTAACTGTAGGTTTTTTTTGTGACTGCGTGATCGTAAGCGTCTAAGAAAGTCTTGGTTTTTCTAGAATAGATCTGGCTGGCCAGCACTCCTATCTGTTTCTGGTCTCGCAAGTTGCGGAATATCTCGAAGTACTGGCAAGACAGAGTTATAGACCAGTGATTCTTTCCACGATGGAACAGGTTTTGTATTAAATACAACATGCTGGTTTTGGTGTGATGACTGAGTCTAGTAAACAACGCTTCCAGTCCATTGTTGGCACTAACGTATTCCATGGCATCATCAATCACGCAAAGCGTATGAGTACCGTCATTGTCGGTAAAGCTGTTTTGATCTGGTGGTCCTTCTATAAAATCGATCTTATCTGCATACACGTTTTCATCCAGTCTTGATAGTGGGTATAGTACCATCGAATATTGGCTATTTTAGGGCTAACCAGCGAGTCAACTTCGTCGATAAATTTTAAAGCCCAGGTCGTCTTGCCAGATCCGCTCGCCCCGGACACGATGCAACAAAACGGCGCCCGAAATTGGACGAAATCTTCTACGAGTCTATACATTGTAACTACCTAAAGCCAATAAAAGGTCGCACCACTCTTTAGCACTAAAGGAAGTACAGTGCTGATGGTTGGCTTCTCAAACCGTCACGAAATGAGGTATGGGAGGTTTTCTTTCCGCCGTCGTTCCAAACGGATAAATTGGATGTCTTCCCAAAGAGGTTCGAACTTCTTCCGGTGTAGTGTCGTTTACCGAAATGGCACCCAGGCAAATCTTGCCCCAGTTATGTTTAACCATAGCCGACGAGTCGGGAAGGGGCTCCCGTCTATTGTGAAACACGGTCACCAAGTTCAAATAAGAGAAACAGAACAAAAACGACGGTTTTAACTAATTTCGTGTATGGATGATGATTAAAAGTATCTACGGATGCCATGACGTCTTAACTACGAGAAGGCCGAGACCGAAATGGTTCGTTAGGAAAATGACAGTGCATTTTTAGCTTCTTTTTTCTTCTACGCCTTCTTTTTTTTTTAAAGGGGGTAGTGATATGTGGATTAAAAAGCACGTGTCTGCCTTCCTTGGGTATCAGTACGACCGTTATATTAGCATTAGTCTACAAAAAAAAAGAGAAAAATAATGGGTAGTTTTTTCCCCTTAGGCTGGGCGAGTAACAGAAAGTCACTTACTGGTTTTAAATTACTCGTTCGAAGAGCGCAGTTAGGACCTCCATTTTAGACTGAAAATAAATTTTTAAATATTAAAATTCGTCGGGAGTTGCGTCCCTGGCTCGGTCGATTACTTTTCTAAAAGTTAAACTAATGAGAAGTTCTTAAATGTATGGGCGTCTGGGAAGCGAGTGTTTGTAGTGCCAAGAATAAATACTACTTTATTTTGAAAACCAAATCTATAGCAGGTACTTTAGTCCACGCAAAAGTAGGAAACTCGAAGTAGGTGCTACAAGAAAATACTTCCCCGGGATGCAGTTCGATTTTCCCGTATTTACCATTGCCTTTAGAATAAACTGCAATTCGTGGCTTATTTCCTAGAATGAGGCCGGCAAAAATGTGGTCCCTGTAAGCAAATAAATCTAGGTGCTCCGTGTATTTCGTCGCGTGAACGAGATTAAAAACCGCATGAAAATAAGGAGCAATTTCGACATTTATTTCCTTCATTACCTGGGTCCAGTTTTCTTTAACTAAGTAGGCATTACAGCGAGTTCCAAAACTCGATAAAAACGGTTGACCAAAAATCCATTTCGTTTGTACATCGATAACGTCGTACAATTCCTTGGCTTCATCGGTACTGTATAATTTCAAAACTTTCAAATATGGGTCCTGTCTAAATCTAGTAAACCAGGAACCCATGACCACGGCCAAACAAATTACACCGATTTAATTTTGTTCATTAGAAAAAAAACAGTTTAGGTTAGAATTGAAGCTGTCCACTTTTTAATGACCAAGTTTAGGACACATTGCTTGCCATTAAAAAAAAAAATCAGCTGCTATACAGCGAAGCTGCGCCCCGGTGCCTTTTAATGGTTGGTCACAAAGAGAAGCTCGAGGCCTCGCGCAGGAATCGGGCCAGCCTGCATGTAGTCCCAAGTATGGCCGAACGTCGCAACAATTCCCGTAAAATAAAATAAACAGACTTTAACAATCGAAAACACCCGTCATCTACGGATCACTGTTTACTTCTGAACTGAATTTGACCGCTAAATCGTTTTATTACTTCGTTTGGGGCTTGCCACAGATGCATAATTAGGCCATACAAGCTGTGTTATTACGTCAGAGAGTCCGGTTTTTTCTTACTGCCTACAGAAGATCTAATGGTACGATTTTTAAACTGAAAACATTTTTGTCTTAGTTCGAAAATAATCTGCCATTGCAGCGTAATATAATGGTTGAGAAGGTTGTTACGTTTTTTTTTTTTGTCGCAGTGCTGGTTGTCCTTGTCAAATGTAGTCAGGAGAAGCTTCTCTTTGACAGATGTAGTCAGGAAAAGCTGACTGGTACACGCGCTGCATTGGCCATAGGTTGGTTCTTTTTGCCCTAGTAACCCCAAGGGAAGGTTACGTAGTTTTTACCTACCCAACGTTTTTCCAAAACTAACCTATATTTCTTTGTCTCTTCGATAGTTAATATGTAATGTTTCTTCCTGATAATTTTATTTGGATATAAAATCGGAATTTGAGTTATTGTATCGTTTTGGGTGACCATTTTTTTAATAGTATCGAAGTTTAAAGTCTGGCTGTTCCTGAAATTTAAAGAAAACCCTCTGATTTTTACTACGGTATCCTTACCCTCGTCGTTTTGGTACTGTTTTTTTTCTTTTTTAGAGGAGCCAAGCTGAGAATCCTTACTTTTGCGTTTGGCTTCTCTGCTGGGTTCGGGGGCAGCTTCACGGGGAGGAAAACCACTAGTTATTGTCGCTAAACGGGACAGCCAATTTTGTATCGCGTTCGTCAATAAAGGTACCAATCATACGATTTTTAATAAATCATATTCAGTCAAAATTAGGCGGGTCTCAATGCTTTGAAACGTGATTTTGTTTTCCCCTATAGGCTTACAGATAAATCCATTTTCACCACTAAAGTCGAGGTCACTATCGGGTTGACGAGATTAGATACGGGGAAGCAAATTAAGCCAATCTTTCAAACTGAATACTACCGGCTCGTGACCAATCTGCCATATTTGCAGATTTACGCTGCCATTATTAAAAGAAGGGACCACGCTTATATATTTCCCCTCTAAGAGACAAAACTGATCCAGAACGTAAGTGTCGGCGCAGTAGGCCATTTCGAAAGTTTACAGACCTGCAACAAAGAAGAAGAAAGCAGTATTTTAGGTTTCAACCTTATTTTTCTGAAACAATGATTGTGTAGCATCACTGAGATAGACCGACTCATCGCAGTACAGAGACACGACATTTTTTTTGCTTTCTAATTGGTTCATTTCAAAACAAAACTTGTCAAGGAATCCTAGCAAACTCTTTATTTGTTTCCACTACAACGTTACGGATGCATTTTGGCCTTACCTAAAATGAAAACAGGTACAAAACACTTTTTTGGCACGATTCACTGTCAACTGCAAGACGTCCGAAAGCATGTAAGTTTTTTTTATATTCAACCTCTCGTTTAATACCGTTTAAAACGGCCAACAATTCGGATTTGATACGAGCAAATTCCTCAGTTTCGCCAGCATAGGGTGACACACATTCTATTGTAAACAATACTGATTGCCAACGTAGTTAATCTACGCACGTGTAAGAGAGCCTTATAATAATGGTGCCTGTCATAGTCATTGAAAAGGGAAAAAAGGTGCGAAAGAAACGAACAAATCTATAACGACAACCAGCAGAAAACATTGTTGACTTATGGTCTAGCAAACGCGGCTGTTAGTTTTTTCGCTCCTAACAAATCTATTGGGCATCGTAAAATAACAATAATTATTAGAATACGGTTATTAAGATTGCTTTACTGAAAGCAAGCTTAAGATTAGCAGATGATCTCGTGCAACGCTTAGACTCATCTTGTGCAAAGATACGCCAACAGCAGCGTTAAGCGATAGCTAAGACCGCTAGGTCGTACTGTGTTCCTTTACACCAGCCATGAGGGAAAAATATTTCTAAACACCTTTATTTAAACTGCATAAATTTCAAAATTTGCGTCCTTCCGCACGCTAGTCGAGGCCACCAAGGACCGATTAGCGTATATTACACGGAATCGCAAGCGGCAACGTCTAGCCGAAATCGGTGTTATTTATACTGAGCACTAGAAATAAGTGCGCAAAGTTTTAGCTAAGAGAATTCCAAAAAGCTAAGAGATTACGATGCCTTTTCATTGTTAGTACTAACAAAAACAATCACTTACCTTCGTTAGCGTGGCTCGGGAAGAACGCAGCCACAATGCTCTGCACGATTTTTTATACTAGGTAGTACTATTTTTTCGCGTAAGGATATGTACGTACGTATACTAGAAAATCGTACCCCTATTGGTTTAAAATTTGGGTCATCGCGCGTTGATACGTACGTACAAACCAAGACGATTTATCATTGGTTAGAACATTCTAGTTACACTGTTGTGTAAGAGCCGTACTAATAGCCTGAGGGCACGAATTGCATAACGGTAAGCAACTGTACTACGCCCGTACGATAGAATCTTCTAGTCTTTATTAGCCTACACTCCTTATAAGGAACAGCTGATACTCTGGTTAGGCAATGAACTTGTCATGATTTTCGCGGTCTAGGCTGGCAAAGGGGGAGGGGGAACTCTTATGGAAGTGGGTGAACTCGAAAACTCCCGTTATACGACATCATTTTATTTTATTTTAGACGACAATGCTATGGCAAGGTTCTGACTGTGGGGTGAGGACGCGAAAGTTCTATATTGAGGGGCGGTACCACACGCCGCTGCCGACCAATCGAGCGGGTGTCTTGCACAAGGACTAATGACGCAGTTCATCGAAAGTGGGGCAAGGGGCTACTTTAGGGGTGGCTGTGACGCAGTAAGCTTTACGGGGTGGGTATTGCCTCAACGCCCACAACTCCATTACACGTTTTCTTCCTCTCCAAACGACTGAATAAGATCTTTCCAGTACGCTCGGCCCCGGCGGTTAGGAGGTGTGAGAGAACAGCAAACCTTACCGCCACGCTAATACGACACATTTGGGTCCCGGTGGGTGGGAGAGAAATAGTGAACCATTTTATAGCACTGTTTTCTGTTAAAAAGCCCATACTTAACGAGTGGGCTAATATATAACATGGAGATAATATGGGATTTGAATACAAAACGTGTTCGCCGTAGCCTCTAACTACTCTTGCGGTAGCAGAAATGGGGTCAAGATATAATTTAGTTGGGCCGCTTTGACCTTTGAAGTGAAGAGAAAAGATGTAAGCGTCTTCGTGACGTTTGACACGTTAAAATTTTTCTTGCGGCAAAACCCATCGTTTGCATTTCATGGGAAAGTTTGTCGGGAAATCTGTTGAAACTCACGTTTGTAATATGGTTTGTAGAAATATCTACTAACGCTGGAGCATTTTCCGAGCGTTGTCACTATATACTGCTGAGCTACTCGCTCACTTGTTTGTCCTTATAGTTCATTCATTGTCCATGCGCGCCGCCACGGTTCAGGCTCACATGTGTAGTTACATGGAAGCGGCAGCGGGTAGTCCCCTAACCCAATCATTCGTCCAAGGGTGACGTATGTGCGCGTTCGGTTCCCTAACCTCGTGTACAAACAATTATAGTTTGAAACCAATGAGACGATATTGCTTTTTTCGCCTATCTCGTGAACACTAGAAATATATTTTAAAATCAATGCGACGAATTTTGGTACATTGATGTACTAATTTAATACGTACCAGGGGAAAATGTTATACATCCTTTGCAGATTAACTAAAAAAAATCGGATAAGTTCTTTAATTACTTCCCAATGAGTCTTCAATCATTTCTGAAGCAACATTTCATATTTCAGGATAGTTCTTTACTCTCCCCAATAAACAATTCCATGTCTATTTCTTCGAAATTGGACGCCATATTTGGTGACGCTTTTGCGGTAAACGGCGGACGTGTGCACCGCTCAAGTCACCCAAGGAACTCAGAGACGCAGTTACGTTTTTTTTTAACGCTGTGTTGACGGGGGAAATTGCGGTGCAAAATGACTGCACGAGCGGCGGGCGGTAACGCAACGTCGACGCAGGTACGTGTGCAGTACCCAACAGATGGCACGTAAACCAAACCGCAAATGCGGTACCGCACGTGTGCACCGGCGCTTAGACTCTTACCTGTACATATAGCATTCAAATTATGCGTTAGGTAGTAAACTTACGCAACCGAACAAACCGTCAAGCTTGCCGAGGGGTTGGTTCGTGAGGGTACTTGAGGCGACAGGGGGACGAGACAGAAACCGGGAGGGGGGAGGGGCGTTGCATTTATTTGCATTCATTCACTGTGTCTGCACGTGAGAGAGTTTGTTTTTCATTTCGGTGTTATAATTCAACAAATAAGCTTCATAAAATCGTGGTTAAAGTTTCAACGTGTATCTTATCAGCAAGTACGTAAATAAATTCCTGCGTTGTGTTTCAAACAATACTATCTTGTTGTTTATTGCTGTCGCGTGATAGGGGTAGATAAGATGCCGAATCGTTCTGCTGACAATTTTGACAATAAATGTTACCAATTCGTGACGTGTGGAAACAACCAGAGTTACTTTTGCTTGATCCAACCGGGTTAATTTTCGAAGGCACCCCATGTCATTCCAACCACCATCAGTTTTTCAGGAGATAGCCTCGATGCAGTTTGTGAAAACGAAATCGGGATAAGCGACGTGTAAAACTTAAGCATTTTGGTGGAACATTTAAGTGCGTAAGAAAACGTTTTGTATCAAAGAGTTGGTTCAGCGCTGGGAACGTTTTCGTGACGAGGGGGAGATGGGGGCTATTGATTACATACGCATTGCAAAAAAAAAAGGGGGTCCCTAGTTTTTGCCCCCCAAAAAAACAAAACTCCCTCCGATTCTGCAGCATTCAGTACTTGCACAAACTTCTTGATTTTTTTAGAGAGGGGAGGGGGGTGATATGAAGTTAAGACTGACGAATGGAGTTGGGTTTGGCAATTGATGACGAGCGGAGGGTGGGGGGCCCCCCGGAGAGAGGGATAAAAAATTGCCAACTTTGGATGACGTAATACTTGAACGTTCCCTCTTGTGTTTATATATTTGTACGTTTATTTTGATATTTCTCTCGAATTTGTTGCATTGAATGAAAACTCGTTCAAGTTGTCAAATTGTCATGCTCAGAAAGCCGTGGTCCCATGCGTTTTAAGCATAAGCAGTTATTGTATTTACTTATGAATTCTTGTTTTTTTTTAAAGATCCAGAGAATCACGCGAGACGTTCAAACGCTGAGCAAAATTAACGTGTAGTCCATGAAATGTATTTCGTTCACTCCTCTTTATATTCTTTAAAACGTCCAGCAGGGTAAAAAAAACCAGTAGGTTCTATTGTAGGAACATTAGTTTGCTTGAAATAACTTGAGCCTTAGTCAACAAAAGTACTGTTAGAAATTTAAAAAAAAAATCTACTTACTTATTGTAGAGGTTCATGGGGAGTGGGCGGCCCTAACGTGATAAAACTAGAGTGTGTGGGAGATGGTTCAGTGTGTGGAATTCAATAATCAAGAAGAGATTTGGCTGGGTTGAATATTTGATGGTTCATTACTGCTGGATGTTATACATAGCCTCGCCTGCCACGACTTAAACCAAACAGTTCTTAATTAATGACAATGTGATGGTTAAAATACAGTGACTAGCAGGGACATGAAAGCTTAAATGTGGCGGACTGGGGAAATTGGGGGAGGAAAAGGAATAAATTTCTAATAGTTAGGCCAAACATTACTCACGGGAAGTTTAGGGTCGAATGCTGGTTTGGAATGAATAATATTAGATTACTTAAAATTAACAATATGTTGGCAAGGCAGAGCGCATGCTTAACAATTGGTTTGAATTCGGCATGCACAACAATACAGTGAATTGAGTTTCAATAATAGAGGCAGGGCACACTTAAGATCGTCATCCAGGCTCAGCTCAAGGGAATCAAGATGCTGGGTCAGCAGTCCCAGCATCAGTTCGTCCAATATTGACGTTAACAGGAGCTGAGGCAGGATGAGTCACTACATTATAAGAGTTCCACATAAGTAGTACCATAGATTAGAAAGTTAACTAGATATACCGTCTTACTTCTTCCCATCCTACGCGGAGCTCTGGCGGTAGTTGCGGCTACTAATACCTCGGTTAATGCTTTGCCTTCTGCTGCTTCGAAGGAAAAAGCATTAGCAGATGTATTAGTAGCCGCAACTACCGCCAGAGCTCCGCGTAGGACGGGAAGAAGTAAGACGGTATATCTAGTTAACTTTCTAATCTATGGTAGTACGAGCTGGTGAATACGCGATGGTTACAGCTTCCCGATTTGTATTCGGATAAATGCCGTGGCCTAACTTGGTGGGAGTCAACAGTGGGTAATAACAGAGGAAATGACAACCCACTGCCTGTTTGGCCATAAAAGAAGGAGAGGGCTTGGGGGATGCTGTGAAGTGGTGTTGTTTTTCTCGTCAAAGGTAGGAGTGTTATGGAGAGGAGAGAAGGGCACTGGAGCGGAAGATTTCTAAAGCCTTGTTCGCATTACCATCTCTCCTCTCCTAACTTCGTCTGGTCCAGCCTACTTGGGAGAGGAGAGCTGTAGTGCGAACGACGTCTGTCTCGCCTAAGTTAGGGGAGCTCTCTTAAATGTTGTGAGAGGTCCTTTCCCTGTCCTAGCAAGGTGAGCTGTGCCCTCAGGGCTAGGGAAGAAGGGTGAAACGCAAATGCGAACGAACAGCTTTAACTGTTGCTATACAAAATACTAGGTGAGACTTGGGAGAGACCGTTCATGTGTGTAGGGGGTGGCGGAGGAGGGTGTAGAGGGGAAAAGGGTTGAAATAAATGGGTTTATGAGTAGAGGAAGTCGGTAATGCGAACGAACATCTTCGTTTTCAAGTTAAGTGAGTGGTCACCCAGGTTAGGAGAGGAGAGACTGTAATGCGAACAAGGCTTAAGGAATGGTCAAGAATAGGAAAGCAATCCTAAACAGGTCATTCACGAAGACAAATGAAACTGCAGTGCCATGAATGTTACGACGGCTATTTGTTTATTTGTAGGACATTCATTTTTTTTATGTTTAGTTAAAAAAAAAGTACACTATAGGGGCATAGAAAGTGTGAGAGCCGAAAGGTGCCTGTGCAGCTGTACAAGGGCATTATGGTCAGTCCTACCCTGCCTTCTCTGGGTCTTCCCTTCCATTCGCTTATAGTCGTGGTGGTTTAACGGCCATCACTTGATTAATAATTAGAAACGGTACACTCCCAGACCATACCGATCAGGGTATAGTGAGAGACTCCGTGAGCGGAATATACATGAATAACAAGGACTGTAGAATTCTGACTGATTCTGTGCAAATATGTTTCGCAAAAAAGTGATGTTTGCTTGTCCCTTGTTCCGAAAAAGTTGTTTTGGCGCGCTGCCACCAACACTTCAAGACCTACTCAGGACCGGTCTTCACGAGGCGTCTCGCCGGTGTCTTCCCTCATTTGCCTGGGGGAGGTATGAAAACCTCGAAAAGAGTCGGGCGATTTACTGCATACATACGGCGTCACTACTTCTCCTTGTCGTCAGCGTGTCAACTGGTTGTCACGACAATAACTTGAATTTGGCGGGGTTTCGTTATCTGATAAAAATCGGTGTTTTTATTGGCTGACTGGTCCCCCTCCCTCTACAGCCCGAAGGCAGGATTGTGTCGCCGAGCTCGGCGTCTTTTAAAGCCCGGTTTTCACGTGGCGCCATAGTCGCCGGCGTCTTCCCTCTTTTGCTTGGGGGAAGGTATGAAAACCTCGAAAAGAGTCGGGCGATTTACCTCGTACACACGGCGTCACTACTACTCCTTGTTGTCGTCGTCGTCGTCATGACAACAACTTGAATTTGGCGGAGTTTTCGTTATCTGATAAAAATCTATGTTCCTATTAGTTAGCTGGTCCCCCTCTACTGCCCGAAGTAGCTAAGCGGCTAAGAGCCAAATTTTAGGCGAATCGTGCACTTCTGGAAAAAAGCATGAATCTTCCAGAATATCTTTACTGTGGCAAATAGAACATTTTTGGATATGGCGCCCACATGTATGACTTCCGGTTTGCCCTCATTACGTTATCAAAGATGGTCGCCACAGATTCACTATAGAGTTTGATGTCAACAGTTGTATCTCGGTAACCAGCAGACCAATTTCGATTTTCTATGGCTTGTTGAAAAGATAATTTTGTGAGCCACAAATTTCGAGCTTCGAGCTTCGAAAATGAAAATTTTAAGTGATTTTCAATAGGTATTATCACATTTGAATTAAAATAACAGCCAGACTAGCTAATGAACAAGAACACAACTGTGATCTATGGAGCTTTATTTTGTACAACAACAACAACAACAACAACAACCACAAAAAACGTGGTATTTATCGGTTGGTCGTGTTGTTGTTATCGGTTAGGTTAGGAACCGGCTTTGGCATTTCACTTGAGGTAATGAACTGGTTGGGGTTTGGCGTTTCACTTGCCGGACTTTCGCCCAGTTTCATGCTTTCTGGCGCAGCACGGTGCTAAATTTGGACGACCTTCACCACGGCCAAACGGTGCGTTTTCCCAAAAAAATGCCAAAAGGAAAACATTACTCAGCAGGTAATTCTTAGTCCATTAAAAAAAAATTGGACGAGAGCCCGTTTTCTTCCCATGTTCCCTTTACGCACATGGCCCGAAATTCGAAAAAAAGAGAAAAAAACCTATCTTCAATTTTCACAAATGGAACATACAAATTGGTCCCAAATTGCGGAAACTCGTTAAATCATCATTAACGTAACCTAATCAATTAACTGCCCCAGTATGAAATGCCAAACCCCAACCAGTTAACTACCTCAGTATGAAATGCAAAACCCCAAACTTAATTCAAATTCAAATTCTTTATTCGAGAGCCGTGACCTGCAGTCGTACGTTCTGTACCTCACTAAGTAAAACATAGAACAACAAAAACAATTAAACAAAACCATATCACACCAACTCGCCAAACAGCCACTCAAACCACTTGTACGAATCACAGTCTGACACGGG
>JAHWFP010049702.1:0-17955 GCA_023313725.1 Lithobius niger | reverse complement strand
GGTTCTTTCTTGGCCAATTTCTTCTATGAAAGTGGAACTGCTCTTTGGACAGGGAAGTGATGAATATGCCGGCGGTTTCTGTAAGTTAATATTGTGGTAATCAATTGGGCCTATTACTGACCGAAACGTCTTTAGTTTAGTTTGTTTTACGAACCATGCTCTACTATCCGTCTCAAATGATGTAGTAATTGTTGGCGATGTTTCGTAATTGATCTCAGGCAAATGAATTAGTTCTGTTGTACACAGTACCTTTTGTGTTACCATATTTATAGTGTCAGTCGGTGGATTTATTTGCTCTGGCTGTGAGTTAGTATTGACAAATTCAGTTGGGTCTATTGCTAAAATATTGTTTAGGTGATCAGTTTGTTTTGTCAATGCAGCACTGTTGTTTGTGTTGGGAGGCACCACCTTTGTTTGTAGTGTCTGTAAAAGAAAGTTATCAAAGTCTTCTGGTTGCGTTACGGGTTGGAAGTTTTGCTGATCGACTTGGTTAATCAAGCGAACAGTACGGGGTACATTTCGGGAAGGGTTCAGCACATCAACATTACAGAAAGAGCTGTGGGGTGGTTCACATTTGTGCGACCTCTCAGCAGAGTGTACACACTGGTGGTTACTCTTACATATGACACAACCAGCAAATGGTTTACAGCACACTTGACATTTCACATCACGTTTTACTCCATCACCAACTGAAACATCTGCCTTGTGTTGGAGCAAATGCTCTGCCAAATTAACTTCACCTAACATCTTTTTTTGGCACATGAAGCATTCATGAACATTATCTTGGTGAAGAAAACTATGCACTTCCAAATCTTCTAGTGAACTGCAGCTTGCGGTACAGATAAGACATTTAAATGGTCCAACTTTATGTATTTGGGAATGGCGAAGTAATTGTAATGTGAATGGAAATCTCCCATTGCAAACTTCACTAGAATTTTGGCTTGCCTTCGACTGCACTGGATTGGAGCATTTACGCTGCAAATTTGCATCACGTTTATTTACTCTTTTATTTTTTCCAGACGAAGGGTCTTCCGCATGTCTTTTCTGATGATGCGTGAACCGGGTTTTGAACAGGAATTTTCGCTCACAGACGTCGCAAGAGTATGGGTACTTACCAGTGTGTCCTATTGTGTGACTATTTAGGGCATAAGTGGAAGCAAACCCCTTTCCACACGTAGCACAAATGAACGGTCGCTCCCCAGTGTGCTGACTTCGTTTGTGGTTTTCCATCTGGGATTTTGCACGGCATTTGTATGCACAGTTTCCATGATCACACATAAATCGGTAGTTCCTAGTTCGTCGAAGTGTGTGCATAATGTGTTTTTTCCCTGGGTGTCGAAGTTTAGACCACAATACTCACAAATAAATGCTTTCACCCCTGTGTGCTTACTAGGAGTATGACTACTCTAATGGTGATTTTCTTGTGCGCTTAACAGGTTAAGCACTGCAGCCGCTTAGGTTTTCGTTAACAAGAGGTATTTCCAGAGGTTTCTCTTTGATAAAATTATTTACAAAGTCTCTTTTACATTCTCCACATTTTGTACGGACAATTTTTACAGGGTCGTGCTGATTATACTTGGAACTGAGGGGCTGCTTGCGGTCCGTTCATGCACAGGTGCCACTCTTGTTCCTGATAATATGTGTTTAATATTGTTCCACGTTGGTCACAAGCATCATTAGTCTTAAGGTCATTATGGAGTGCTATGATCTGGCAAGTAAATTAATTTAAATTGGCTGTCAGGCCAAAGCAGATTTTCCGTGGTTGGGAAACTTGTCGTGGTCTGAAATTGTGTTGTACCTGTGATTAGAGATGTGTTGCGTCATGCTAATTTTGATGAGAACTTGGTATCCCCAGGCCAAAAAATGTTTTTCTTCTGTTTTAGTGACCAAAGGAAAGGTAAGCGGACTGCATTCCTTTTTTTACTGTAATCGATGAAAGCAGGGCTGTTGCTAGTTTCAATGAAACTGTAACAGGTGTTCCTTTTCGAAAACAAATGACTTGGCTATCATGCATTAGCAACGTGGGTGCTCCCTGACGATAACATTGACAAATTGTTTTCATATTTATGGAGAACAAGTCTAGAAGAAAAAGAGAAAAAAAAAAGAGAATTTCGTAAGTCATTCATATAATAAAATTTGCAATGGTACATATAAATAATCAGTACATGATTACTTTGAGCGTGATTAAACCTCCCTCCCTCCTCCTCTCCGTTTCAAGATCAAGGAAAATGCTACTACAGTTATTTTTTTATCAAGTTTTCTTCTTATTTTAAACGACAAGCAGTGCAATGTTGCAGTTGCAAACAGTAAGTCCAACATTTTGTTGGAAGTGTCAGAGTTTCTGCAAGGTCAAAGGCAGGTCTGTAACAGAGAATTGAAGTATGTCAAAATTGAACGCCAAACATTTGGCTTTTATCCACGTGTTTGAGAGTAAAAACATACGAAAAACAATTCTTTAATCCAATATAATTTTTACAAACTACAAATAGAGAATAGGACTATGAATAATGGAAACACGATAAAAAACAATGAAAATCATCACTTGTCTTATACTTCGGTTTTTTTCCTGCATATGGGTTTGACTGTAGACTTCACCTGATCTTAGATGTGCACAATCTACTTTGTTCGTGTTTATTGAGGGCGTTATGAAGTAGAACGAAATTATGCCGTTCAGAACAGCAGTGGAACAAGAAAGTCCGATCGTTGCATGAAATATGCACATAGCAATACGAATCCGTGACGTTTTAAATCGGGCGATGTAAGAACTTATTGTAGCTGATGCCACAGGCTTCTGATAGGGTGATTACAGTTAAGTAATAATAGCTTGGGTAGACATGTTACTGACAAACACAGCTACACAGGAAGAGCAATGTCATGTTCATTGCTTCACAGAGTATTGCTAAAACTAATACAAATTATCAACATGAAAACATTACTTCGCAGGCACCATGGAAAACGTACAAGCGTGTTAAATTTCAAATTTTGGTTGATTCTATGGTTAAAAGTAGATTTTCAGTGGTCATACAATAACGAGTAGAAATTGCCGATCGAAATTTGTTCTCACGATTTAAAAATTCCGTTTTCCGAAAATTTTTTCTGATTGGGAGTATAACGAGTGAGTGAGAAAAACATACGATAATTAATAGGGCGATATACAGGGTGATTCATAAAGTACTGAAAAATAGGCCTATGAATGTAGGCCTATAAGACGTAGACCTATAAGTTGTAGGCCTATAAAATGTAGGCATGTAATATAGGGTTGCCTAATTTTGTTAGTACATGAAGCAAAAACCTTTATTCAATCTTATAAAGGCTTGCTATGTGCATCCCTTGAATTACTTGTGCCGTATGGTATCAGCACGACGCGGCTCCTCCCCACTCTGGACGCAATGTACAGGAGTGGTTGGATCAGACCTTTGGTGGCAGGTGGATTGGGAGAGGAGGAGCAGTAGACTGGTCACCCCGAAAGTCCTGATCTGACCCCTCCTGACTGGTTCGTATGGGGCCGTCTGAGGAACAGGCTAGGCGCAGTACATCACCCGGGGAACGTTCAGGAGCTAAGGCAATGTATTGTTGAGATCTGTTGTTGTTGAATTGCTGAAACAATTACACTGGATATGATTGAGGGAGTTTGGCGAAATCTTGATCAAAGGCTGACACTTCGAAAATGTAGTATTGAATTAAGGTGGATGTGGCTTAATTTCATTCCGACCTGGGAAATATCTAATGTTTATTTCCGACATCCGAGCAGTGTCAGCATTCAATCTTGCAGTTACATTGTTTATATATAGGCTAGCTTAAGCAACAGATGCATTACGGTTGAAAATATCAACACATTTCAAACCTTCTTAGTTACGTGTTCAAACTCTGAGTTCAGGGAATTCATTAAATTTGACTAAATTGTTTAGAGGTTTGCAAGGTTTTCGATTTGGCAATCCAAATGCACTGCAATACATGAATACGGTTGAAAATATCACTGCATTCAGTACGTTTCAGTTTCGAGGGTTCAAACCCTGAGTTCAGGGAATTCATTAAATTTGACTAAATTGTTTAGAGATTTGCAAGGTTTTCGGTTCAGCAATCCAAATGCAGTGAATACAAGAACACGGTTGGAGATATCAACGAATTTCAAACCTTTTCGGTTACTGTGTTCAAATCCTGGTTTCACAATAAAATGTTGCACTTATAGGCATACATTTTATAGGCCTACGTTTTATAGGCCTACGTCTTATAGGCCTATTTTTCAGTACTTTATGGATCACCCTGTAATGGTAACCAAGCATTTTTGGGTGGTTGTTGCATTGGACTTTTTTGACTTTTGCTTCCTTATTTGAAATTTGTCGGTTTTATTCTTTAACCCCCTGTAGATTATGAGATTTGCTGCGATTTAGCCTTATGGCTCAAAATTATATTTAAATAATTTATTTTATTTTAAAACGTTGTGTAGCTTTTATCTCAAGTGATTACATCACTTTGGTTAAGGGCATGTTGAATAGTCGTTTGAAAGATAGAGAAAGTCGCAGTTTGGCTTCCATAAAGAAGTTTTGTAAATACTAGCCCAATTTTTTACACATATCGGAATAAAAATTAGGACAAGACGAAAAATTGAAACATTTTAGAAGTGTGAATTATGTACGTACTGTAAGAATTATTAAATTTCAACTTCCTCAGTAGGGGAGGAGGCGAAGTTAGTATTGTGGACTTGGCTTCGGGGTATACCTTGTGCAGTTCACAACATGACTGACGGGGTCAAAAGGAGGATGGGAGTTTGACAGTGTCTATGGTTTTAAAGCTTACATTTTCACCTTTAAACTTAAATAAACAAAATGATATTACTCTAAACGATCAGTTCGGTTTCCTTCCAGGAAGATCTGTCACGCACCAACTTCTAACTGTACTTGATTGTTGGACTCAGGCACTGGATATCGGCATTTCCACCGACGTGATTTATTTTGATTTTCGTAAAGCCTGTGAATCTGTGGTACACTCCAAGCTTCTTTTTAAATTAAAAGCTCTTGGTTTTCCAAATTTTATAATAAACTGGATCCACGCGTTTATCTCTGATCGTTCGCAGCAAGTCACTGTGGCGGGTAAGTTATCTTCACCGTCCCGACTTGTCAGTGGTGTCCCTCAGGGTTCAGTCTTGGGGCCAATTTAGTTTGTGATTTTTCTTAACGACCTAAACTAAAATCGGGGTCAACCGTGGACCAACGCGAACAGAGCTCAAGGACTAATCACGGACTACTTACGAACTAAGATATTCCTCCGCTTTGTTTACGTCTTCTTGGCTTAGCTTAGGCTAGCGGCCAAACCTAAGGGAAAACAACTTGCAATATTTTTAGACTCGCAAAAGTTTTAAATTCGGATTAATTTTTTTTACAGGCTATTCATAACCGGGATGAGCAACGGAGGGGGAGGGCTTTGGTTTTAACATTTTACGTATTTTTTACGTTGGTTTCATCCTTTTTTTTTTTGTTTGGTTTCTTTCTCTTTTATTTTGCTTTCGTTCATTGTTATAATCTGCGCTATACAAATAAGAACGTAAGCAAAATAAAAGGGAATGAAAGGGAAAAAAAAAAAGAGGACGAAACCAAAAAAAAAACTATTAGTTTATTAAGACCTTAATAAAAAAAAAAGGAAAGTGGTCTCTTTAGTGAATCTGGAGGCAACAATTTACAATCATTTTGGAATCAGATTAGGCTATTTTTTGTTATAACAAGTGGTTAATAATGAAGGAGGGGAAGTAGGGAGAGGATGTTGGGTTTTGGTTTTTAATATTTTATTAGTTTATTGAAAACAAAACAAAAACAAGGAACTTGGTCTCTTTCCTGAATTTGGTGGCCCTGAAAAAGGCCGTTTTTTCAGCAGACGGTAATGAATGTGTTTATTCAGCAATATCTTCAATTCCACTCAAAGCAGAGTCACTTTCCTCTTCCATACTTGAATCTTCGTCACTTGATCCATTAACGGTAAATTGAAGTTTCTCAACAATAATATCAGACAAGCCGTCTGATTTCCACATTGCTGACTGCGTGAAGTCGTCGTAAATTTTCAGCCGCGATCGTTTACCGACGGAGCCAGGACGCCTTTTCCCGGGAGTTGTCAAGCGGCCCGCACACTGAACGGAACTCGGCTTTTATACTGAAGATGGAAGTCTTCGAAATTCCAGTTAATTCTGCTGTTTCAGCTACAACGGTCTTCACGCTTTTAAGTGGATCCTTTTGCCGAAGTTTGCTGTACACATTCAAAACCGTCTGCTTCTGAGAGCTTGTCAAAGCCTTTCCTGCAGCCTGACGCTTGAAAAACGTGACCGGAGAGGAAGCAGCCATCTTGATTTTGGTCGATTGGCGGAGAAAAACGCAATATCTTGGCTTTTAATAAACTGCAGTGTATGAGTAATTTGTGTCGCTGTAATCAGGCTTACTAATCCACATTATTCATATGAAAGTTTATTTTGGGCGATTAGCTATTAATAACTAATGTAATAACGTTTTTACGTGCGCACTATTTCTCTTTGGTGCAGGGGTGAAGCATCGCGTGGTAGTGATTCGGCCACCTACCTGTTCGCGTTGGTCCACGCTTGACCCCGATTTTAGTTTAGACGTTCGTCGGGATTTTGTTGATCAATCCAAATTTGCTGATGACTTGAAGGTACACTCGCAAATTCTCTCAAATTATGACCATCAAATTCTTCAAGCATGCATTGACGAAGTTTCCTCTTGGGCTGAATATTGGCAACTTCCCATCTCTGTAAAAAAATGTTTCCACTTCACTTGTGGCAAGAAATTCTTAAATTCATTTTATACCCTAAATTCTTCCAAACTAGACTTTGTTGAGTTCGCACGGGACCTGGGTGTCTGGTTCAGGGCAGACTTGAAACCTTCCATCCATTGACATAAGATTGTCACTGCGGCTAACAGACAATCTGCCATTGTCCGTCGTTGCTTCGCTTCAGGTAGGCGTAGCATCCTCGTTTGGGCATACTACGTTTATGTCCGGCCCTTCCTCCAGTTTGCCAGTCAGGTGTGGTCTCCGTGGCTGCTTAAGGATATTGATGTTGTTGAGTCAGTGCAGAGGCGGTACACCAAAGCTCTGCCTGGACTGCGCCATTTAACCTATGCCCGGCGTCTGAAGCTCCTGGGAATGGACTCTCTGGAACTTCGTAGACTTAAGGCTGACCTTGTTCTAACTTATCAGATTTTAAATCATCACACCAATATTCCCATGCCTTTCTTTGATCCGTCACACGTAACCCATACCCGTGGTCATCACCTTAAATTACTCAGACCCACTTTTAGCCTTAATTGCCGTCAATATTTCTTTTCGGTTCGGGTTGTCCCAGTTTGGAATCACCTGACCTCCGACATCATCTCTGCCACGTCTGCCGCTGCTTTCAGGGCTAAACTTATGAACGTGGACCTTCGCAGATTTTTATCGCGACCAGAGCATTGTCTTTGACAGACTCTTCATTTTTACTCTATCTTCCTACGCCTTATCATCTAAACGTAAATTTTGAGTATGGTTATTAGTGGAACCTTTCTGGGGCCCTTACAATTTCTCGCTGCCATTGAGTGGCAACAAAATAAAAATCTTATCTATACTGTACAATTGGTTTGAGCCAAATCCTTACTGAGCCAAACGTTCATTCCTCTTTTGCCCTTTTGCGACCCGAACCCGCAATTCAGACGAGGTAATAAATCCACCATAATGAATCTGAACCACTTTTTGGGTTACATTATTTCACTTTAGGTTTATAGAAAGAAGCTTTGAACGTTAGGATTTAGAACAAAACCCCATTCCCGGTTAGCAAACATAACAGGGTTTTAACAGTTTAATACAAGGGATGAAAATCAAACACAATATATTTGTCTTGAATGCTACAATCATTGTTGAGATCTGGAGACAGAACCGGTGAACGTATCGGCAGCTTGATATCGGTGATGGGCAAACGTAAACAAGTTCTCTAAATAGCATGAAATTAGGGTTAATATGAACTTTGATTAGACAATGATGGAAACTACAAGTGGAGCAAACAAAAGCTCGCTAGCGTCTTTAGTCGAACAGCTTATCTATAGCACTTCTTCGGAAATTAATTCAACTATAGACGAGCCATCGCACTGACTAATTTCACCTCTAACTAGCGATATTATACTGCAAGGTGATATTCTCCAATAAATTCGTGGTAGTATACTGACGTGTTACACTTAAGGAAACAAGAAAGCAGGCCAAACAGAGAAAAATCATACACTAGAAATAACGTAGCACAACTTGAGTTTGCACTGTACATTTCATCAGAAAGATGTGAACCGGCTTCGAACTACAGAAGCTCATTGTTCTTAGAAGTTGATTTTCGCTGTTTGACTTGCTTTCCTCTTTCCTTTACATTATTTACAGCGATTTGCGACATTTATTACATGTTGACTAAACAATGACAATTACACTATCTTAACCTCTGTTCTTCTCCACACTTATCCGATTAAATCGTTCATAGATAACCAAAGATAACCAAAGATAAATATTTTGTAAAAGATTGATTGAGCAAGAGCCATTTTAAATTAAAGTTCACTTTCCTCAGTATGGGAACCAAATTTATACGAAAAAACCAGGGTTGAGGGGGGGGGGGGGAGAATTGCAGTTCAAGCGTAAGAGACAAATAAACTGCTAAGTCCAGATTTGGACCCTGTCTGCACCTCTGGATGTAGCCATATGTGGGGGGTGGAGAATATCTGGATCTGGGCTCCTGATGTGGATCCTATTTGGCTCCTGATATATTGCAAACTCAGTATTGGCTCACATTGGCCAGACATGGTTGGTTATATTGTAACGTCATTAATTAAGTCATGGTAATAACACAAATTTGTTTATGTTGGGATACCAAGTCTTAGTTATGTCTAGGGTTGTAGCTCCGTTACAATACAAATTCGAGCTAAATGATATGAATACCAGTTCAGCTATCAAAACTAAATCGTAAACACATTAAGATATTACCACATTAAGAATTGGCAAGATTCGTATGCTTTGGTACCAGGGTTACCCTGTAGCGTTCTGTAGAACTTTGGCTGCAAAGCGTTCCTTCTCCTTCGGCCGAGTTGTAGTGTTTCGGACCGAACCGTAGCTCTCAAGCATACGTGTAGTGTAGAACAGCTGTGTTTACTTTAACAGGTTACTCATAGACACTTCAGATTCATTGTAAATAGCTGTATAGAGGGACCAGAAATAGGCTCGCACTGTGTTGGAATCCCTGCTAAAATCTGCTTCTAAACACAGTTGAAATTTACAATTGGTCAGTTGATCCAAGCAAGCCGTAATACGAAATTTGAGCGGACAATACAGTAGATTGAGCGCTAGAGATGGAGCAAGATATTAAATTTTGCGGAAATAACTTGCAACTTACTTCACCTTCAATATCTTTCAACTCGTTTTCGAAGAGTAAACACTCTGGTTGTAGATCGGATCGATGGTTGGGAAGATGATGGATCAAATCTTGTTGAGTTGCGTAGATATTTCCACAATACGTAAACATAAACAATGATTTTGAATTCATTTTCTTTTTCTCGAAAGAAAACTATACGTTACTTTTATTATATAAAGAAGACAATTTTTCATATCCCCACAATTCCTTTCCTTCTCTAGGTGAGTCTAAAAAATATGCGAAAAAAATGTACAAATAAAGGTAGTAAAAAGCACTTTCCCACCCTTCCCCAGATCGACGAAAACAAACACAAAGGTAGTAAAAGGTGATTTCCCGCCCTCTTCCAGATTGACATCCCGCACTTTCCCAACCTCCTACAGATCGACAAAATCGAATTAAAAGGTAGTAACCTAACCTAACCTAACCTAACCTAATTACCCTCCTCCAGATTGCTATCCCGCATTTTCCCGCCCTCCCCTATACCGACGGAAGCTACCGAAAGCGACACCCTGAGTGACCGGAAGTTACGTCATTACCGACACTTTGATCCCGTGACCGGAAGTGACGTCATAGGAGGCAGCAAACCCTCCTCCAGATCGACGAAAACGAATGAAAGGTAGTAAAAGGCACTTTTCCACTGTCCGCCATCTTGACGAATATGAAAAAAAATAAAAAAAGGTTGGAAAAGACACTCTTCCACCCTCCTCCAGATCGACGAAAACTGGAAGTTATGCCCCCACTTTTCATCAGGTGAGTTGAAGTGCATCATTACCCCCGCTTTGATCAGGTGACAGGAAGTGGGGGGGGGGGTGCCTATCTGACTTAATATTGCATTCTACCCTACTCACAATTGAGGATCTGAGGTAGAGACGAGGGATCGGGTGAACTTGCTCGATCCAAAGAACAGGAATCGTGCGGGGCTTCGTGGACCACGTCAGGTACCGAAAGGGCAGTGGCAGGAGAACCGATGTCTGACGAAAGTGGAGGATTGAAGGAGTCACAATGAGGCACAGCTGCCGAAGTCGGGGAAGTAAGTACAGGTATCGGAGTCACAAGTGGTGGAGGTGTGAAGAACAGAGCGGCAGTGGCCGAAGGGTCTTGGTGGGGAGGAAGTAGTGATGGTGCTGCTGCATGAATCCTCGAACGATGGAGGTGACCGGTGAATCGGGTGCAACTAAGGGATTGTAAGGGGACCGACGAGTAGATGGAGCCAGTGCCCCGTGGAGACAGCGCGTCCAAGAACGACTGGCGTAGAATAAGCGCCAGAGTGGTGATGATGGCAAAGGGGAGGTCCAGGGGAGCCTGTGACGGCGAAGGGAATAGTTCATTCGTAACTGGCAATGCTTGGAACGTAATCGATCCAAAGAGTCGGAGGTACTAACCAATGCTGAATGAAGGGTGAGGTTGCGATCTACTGCATCAGAAAGGGCGGACCGAAGAGTCGAGTTCTCGGTGCAGAGGTTGCTGAGTTCCATAGAGAATCCTTCTGCCCAGGATAGAACGAATCGTAGGTTGAAGTCAACCGTTTCGAGATCGAGCATGGAAAATTGTAATCCCATAGTAAGTGCTGCACGGATGGCAGAAGGGGGTGGGAATGGTACCAGTGTAGAAGATGGTGGTGTGTCAGATTTGCTGATAGGTGACTTAACCGATGGAAGAGGCGAACCCACTGTTGATGTAACTGGTTGTGACGATGGCGACTGAGGACTGGGCAGCAGAACTGTGGGGATCGAGGACCGAGAAAGCCGAACTTGCGGGAAACGAGGAGGAGCTAGCAGGTGTCTGACATTCTTAATCTTGAAACCAGTTCTTGGTGGCAGAGGTGGGCGAAAGGGCCGAACTCCCGATGCTCCAGGGATCGCATTTGTTAGCATTTGAAGAGACCTTGGATCGGACATTGGTTTTGGTTGGAGAAACACGGGATCGAGATGATAAGGACAGTAGCATCTTGGGTTTCGGTGTCGTAGATGAAGTGGAGAATTGTTGAGAGCCAGCATCTTCCTTGGGTAGGTCTTTAAAGCTTTCGCTGACGATCCGCTCGACGGCGGGAACTACGTTGGCGACGGCGAATTTCAGCTCTGTCTTTTTTGGAGTGATACAAATGCTTCAGAGAAGATCAAGACCGTTGCACTGACGGTGATGTTGGCAGGGATGTGGATCAAAATGTTCTTTTGTCCCTGCTGCAAACCCCAGGCAAACACACGGTGTTGGGTCAGGCACGTTGATAACATTAGTCCGCAACGGGTCTTCAGAGGGTGAATCGGACGACATGATTTGACAGGACCAGTGAGTGACACAGAAAACCATTACGAATTCGAATGAACGCGCCACGAGGAAGGCGCCACAGCAGGACGAATCTATGGGATCGATGATAGAGCTCCTAAGGAACAAATGGTTTGTGCAATTGCCCTAGGAAGAAAGATGCTGGGGATCGCTGCACTCCGCTTATATAGGCGATCACAGTTCCTGTCCTGCGCGGTGATTTACGAGACCGGCAGGGAAGCCAACTTTCAAGCTAGGGTTAATAGAGCTCCAAAGGGGGGGGGGGACTGCTAATTAAATAAAAGGTAATGATATTTTCGTGGCAATAAATTTTTTTTTGCAATTTTAGGTCATGGAGTGACAGAAAAAGTCCCAAGTAAAACTCCTGATGCCCTCTAGGTAAGACTGGTTGAACTAGAAATTCTTTCCCCAGCAAGTTGTATAGACCCAAACTCTCCCATACTATCCACCTCTTGCTTCAATATCGACATCTTCAAAATTTGTTTTTGTAAATCTGAAATGGCTTTGTTAAAATAAAAAGTTGTACGGTGGATATTTTATCGTTGTAGTTATTTTATCTCTAATTATTTATTTACATTTTGGTTTCAAAAGTGTCCGTTATTTTTCGTCAAAACCAATAAACGTATAGTCAAGCACATTTACAAAAGGCATGAGCATGAAGCTCACGTGACCTTACGTTATGAAGAATGCGAGCGAATTCCCCAACGAACAAGACTATATTTACATGGACGGCTCAAGGCAAATTTTGTGCTCGGGCAATAGGGCTTTTTACCTCCCTTTATAACCAAGGGACATATCAACGACCTCATTTCTCTGACTGACATTATAACTGCTACTAGTTACACCCATACGCATGCTGCGCGGGGGGGGGGGGGGGGGGGGGGCTCCCCCCCCAGGGGGGGGGCATTCCGGTTTTTTTTTTTTTACTTCATCTTCGACGTTTACCTTCCTGAAATATACGTTTCCCTCATCCCTATTATTTTATTTTTGTTTTTACTGAAACTTCGAAATTCCCTCCTCCCTAAATTTCCCTACGGAAATTCCTTAAAAATAAAAATAAAAAATTAAATATAGGCGGGAGGAGAGTAGGGGGCGGCCTCCTCCCGCCCATCCTTATTTTTTAATTTTATTTTTTAAATGAATTTTCGACAATTTTTTCCCTCCTGGAATATACGTCCCACGACCCCACCCGCTCATCCCTAATTTTTTTTGTACTGAAACTTCGATATCCCCCCTCCCTCAAGAAAATTAGTTTCGCAAAATGGATGACTTAAAACTGTAGGCTACGGGTCATGAAGGGTCCTATTTCAGTGTTTGCTTTCGGTTTCGCCATAAATCCTACCCAAACAATCGAACGAAAAAAGCTCGACCACCTGGTCGCCTACACTAGACAAACTGATATCTCAACAACGTGGCTGATTTCGACCCATGAGTTCTCCCATTTCTCTTCTATAGGCCTAATCCGTCTTTGTGAAATTATATAATAGTTACAGGAAGTTGATATTTTACGTAGGATCAGCGCTTCTGCTTTCGAATTGTCTTTTTTTATCATTGGCTCGGGTTGGTTTGGTTGCTCTCTGGCGCGCGTTAGTGAAACCGAAACCTAAACGCGTTTAGTTGGCTCTCGAAAGCGTCGAGAGATGGTGCCACAGGTTGGGGGTTCTTGATCCAGGTCGAGCGGGTCGGTCTGGAGCACTTGCAAATTGGCGTGCTCCGATGTACAGATTTTGCTATGAAAATTAACCGTTCTGAAGAGAAAAAAATCAACTCTATGGTGCTGCTTCTTCCCGAGTCGACGGCCCCGTAGTATCACCTATTGAAAGTAGGCAGAATCAGGCAATATTTAGCGCCATCTTGCTTGCACCAAGCGAAAGAATACACATAACAACGGCATTTCTTTTAACAAGACAAACACGCCACGACTTCCTTAATTATTATTGAGTGAAAAATTGGTACGTCGTCCTGCAACTGGCAGCAAGATGATGATGATGATGATGATATTGGCTGTCCCTTGTGCAACGGGGTGCTGGCCGGAGCAGCTTAGCCCACCAATCGCAAAGACCCAAAAAAAAAAACCATCTCCCTCCCTCCCTCTGCCCCCCCCCGTCCCCCCACCCCTACGGCTCCACGATCCCACCAGCAACCTCTTTCCCATTTTCATTCCCTCCCCCCACCACCAGCCAACAAGCCACCTAATGGCCTCCTCTCCCTACCTCTCCTCCCCTACTCCACTCTCCCCCTAAAATCTTCAAGCCCCCCAGCTATAAAGGTTGAGAATATCTTTGCCCCTAGATGGCGCCTTGCGGCAAGGTGGCCTGGTGGTTAGATGGGAAGAGAAGTCCCTGTCTCCCTCTGGTGCTATGACTACGGCTGGGAGCGCGTCAAAAGCTAAGCTAGATGCGCCTTGGTTTTCGTTCGCTTTTCAACTGGTGATACTGCAGCAACTTGTGTACTATGGACGCATACCCAACACTCCAACAGAGCTGATGCGTCAATATGTGTGTGGTAGGGGTAAAGCGTAGTTTGATGCCCCATGTCAGGTTTGTGCGCACCCCCCTCCTCCCCCCCCCCCACACACAGTATGCTGTCATAATTTTTTTTTTTTTTTATTCAACATGCATTTAAAGGACATCAAGAAGTGAATTTATTCACTTGTGAGTGATGCCCTGGTTACACAATTTGCCTTACTTGCCAATACTCTAATTAAAGCTATTATTTAAGAAGTAAATTATTTTACAATCAAAAGAAACATTTCTTTCTTTTCGAAGGTCATGCCAAAAATCACAATGTTTGCTAAATAACAATTGATGATCTTATTTGGATGGATGTCAGATGGTTGATTTGGTCCTGAAAACATGGTCCCAGATAATCTGCTCCCAACAAAAACAGACCGCCTGCGGCAAGTTGTTTCCAAGTTCAAATAAAATTAAAATGCCAATTACAAATTGATGAGTAACTATGACTATATGGTCCCAAGTTAGGTTAAGTTGGTGACATTTTGGTGTACGAAAATTCTGGAGCAAAAACGAAATATATGTAGATTAAATGCAGGCAGAGTTTCACTCTTCATATTTTCCGGCAGTGAGTTTCAGGAAGTTCTGATTGGAGAGATGTTTATCGTTCCCACTTCCCACAGTGCTGATTGCGCTGAGGCAGGCATGCAAGCAATAAAAAAATTGAAAATAGATTTTATAGTATACTTCATTGAGCTCAAACTTATATGCATTTATTTAGTTAAATCCGCTTAGCCACTCTGTAGAGTTCATTTATCGGTTTAGGGAACGAATTTTATTACGGGGTTATATTTCATACGCTACTTAATTATCGCACTATCTATAATACCCTTCCTTTTTGGCCCCGGACTCGATCCTGATCTTTCCACACTGGACTTTGAGTCAGGTCCCGACCCCACCCCGACTTTCAAGCCCAGCTCGAAGTTGATACTTGAGACGCCGACTCTGACCACATATTTCAGTGTGGAAGGGTCGGTGCCCGCAATTAAGGGAAACGTTCCGACTATTGGCACGCCACACAAGCAACAGCGAGATAAAGGTAAAGCAGGAGGAGGGGACGAGAGAGGGAGCGGATAAACGAACAACGATAGCACACCGTAAATGTTGTAGCTAAAGAAAGATTAACTAAAGTCCGGACCTTGCATGTGATTTTGGGGTTCAGTGTGGAAAGGGGTAAGGAAGGAAGTTTGTCGGGTTTTACCTGTGGGTACAAGTCGGGGTCCCGAACACCAAACACAGTATTCGGGGGTTCAGTGTGGAAGTGGCATAATTTTGGGACCGAAATGTCGTGGACAGAATTGTCATGGACCCATTTGGATGGCGTCACAGCATGGACTGAGAAAGCATCACATTTCGGGCTTGCTGCCCTCCCTCCCCCTTCAGCCATGCCCTATCCAGAACACATGTATACTAATACCGCTTCCACTCTGGACCCCGGACACTGCGTTGGTGTTTGTGCCCCGACTTGTGCTTAGACAAAACCTGATGCCTTTCCTTCCTCACCCTTTTCCACACTGAGCCCCGACATCGCGGCCAACTCCGAACTATAATTTATAACATTATATAACATTATCGGTGCTATCGTTATTTCTTACTCCCCTCCCTCTCCCCTCCCTTCCTCCTGCTTTCCCTTTACCTTGCTATTTCTTATCATCACTCAAAGATTCAAAACGTCTCTCTAAAGTGAGGGCCCGCACTCCGACCGTCTCATCACTGATACACGGGCTCGAAGTTGGCGTCTGAAGTCCCGACATCGAGCAGGACTTGAAAGTCGGGGTCCGGTCCGAACCTTAGTCGGAATCCAGTGTGGAAAAATTAGGCCCGGGTCCAGGGCAAGCTTGGGGCGGGTCCGGACCTTTTTCCCAGTGTGGAAGGGGTATAATCTTAACTACATAGTACATACGTTTGTTCAGTATGGTTCAGCGGTAGGACCTTGGCCTTTGATTTCAAAGGTCCCGGGTTCGATTCCCCGCTGAGGCAGTCTGACATACTAGTCCAAAAGGCAACGGAAACAGGTGTGCATCCGTATTTATAAAATAAACCAATCTCGAGCCCATTGGCTTTACGTCCCGTTTTAAACAGGTTTGCATCCGCATTTATTAAACATACGTTTGTACAAACCAAACCAAACATATCTCAAGAACGTAAGCCACAACCAAATTTGTTTTCTAACACCCGGGGGAAAAAGTGCGGAGACGTCCCAGGCCCATCCCGGACCTGAGCCTGGCCTTTCCACACTGAACTCCAACTCAGGTCTGGGTCATACCCCAACTTTCAGGACCTGCTCGAAGTCGGGACTTGAGACACCGACTCTGACCCGTGTTTCACTGTGGACAGGGTCGGCGCGCGGACCCGCGCTTTAGGGAAACGTTTTAACTCTTGGAATGCTGATAAGCAATAGCGAGATAAAGGGAAAGCAGGGAACGGGAGAGGAGAAAGCAACAACGATAGCGCCGAAAATGTTGTAGCGAGAGAAAGATTAATAACTAAAGTCAGGACCTTGGATGCGATGTCAGAGTACAGTGTGGAAAGAGGTACGGAACGAAGGGTGTCAGGTTTTTCCCGTGGGTACAAGTCGGCCCAGACCCCAAACGCGGTGTTCGGGGTACAGTGTAGAAGCAGCATAATGAACTATAGTTTCCGTTTGATGGGTTTATTTCGTACGGAGTTTTTGCAGTGCTAAACGTGGAAACGATCAGTGATGAGTGATTTGTAAAAGTAGTTTATTGCTTTTGGCTCAGTAGCAAAAATACATTCACAATTGCAATTCATGACAAACATTTTAGTTAGGTCTGGTAATAAATGATGCGATACATTCGATGTTTGTACTGATGGCTGTTGTTTTTCACAAACCAGTCAAACCCGATAAAATAACAAGTTGTCCAAATTTGATCAGAGCGGTGATTTTTAAGAATAAACATTGATGCCGTGATTGAACCTGGGGCAGTAATATGAGAACCGACAGATCAAATGAGTGAATAAATTTCGTGTCACTGAATTAAAAGAACATGCAAGTGAGGTATTTGTCTAAGATGCAATAGCAGTTAAATAAATTGTACTACGTCTCCGACCTCCAATCTCCAACTACAACTACACACTCCATTGGAAGAGAAAGCCAGGGAAAAAATAATTAAAACACTAACACGATATTTGGTTACATTATAACTGCAGTATAAAGGTCATAAAATAATAGGAAGTCACGAATAAAATTACGTATGCAATCCTAGTGCGGCTATTCGGTTAATGAATGAGGCGTATATCGCATCACGGAGCCGGAGGGACATTGTGTGATACGTCTATGATCGCACAATGCACACAGTCCAGGGAAAATTCATTAAATATTAAGACAGACGGCACCATCTTTTTTTTTCAAAACTTTCATTAGATGTGTAACAGGTTGATTCACCGATGGGGGTTGGTCGGGAACCACTGTACACTCATTCTTTATTTAACAAGATCAAGCCTAAATTTCCAATAAGCCTATTTTCGCTTATTTACTCTGTTTACTCTAAATTAGCTATCTGACTGCGTTTGATTTCAGAAAATTGTGTTACCGGAACTTTCCTAAACCTCCTACAATAATTGTTTCCCCAACAATACTCACAATAAAACACGAAGTTGGGTAAAATAAGTCAAGACCAACTCTTAATATTGAATGCTCCTGTCCCAGTTTATTAGAGTCGATTAGACTCTTATGAGAACTGACGAAAAATAACAAAGTGGGAGAGCTAACCAAAATTAGACTGA
>JAHWFP010049700.1:18321-35342 GCA_023313725.1 Lithobius niger | reverse complement strand
ATGATCACAGAAGTAAGCAAAATATGGAGAATTTCCACTCTGTTGGAAGTAAATTTAATACAGTGTTCCACAGAATGAGCGTCAACGTTACGGACTTTTTTGAGAACTATTCTTGATTTAAAAATAGAATTCGGTCACTGTTAGGCTTAGTTCGTGACAATGTGTACCATCCATTCCAGAATCGTACTTGAAATGGAAGTTGCCATTTTGGGGACAAGATAAGCTGCGAAGTACGTACTGGAAATGCGGACTCATGCTTTCTTCGAAACACGACAGAGAATTGAAACCACAAACATAGTCATCTTTCAAATTGAAATGGGATAGTTTCCTTTGCCGTCTTCCCACTCCTTCATGGGTGGGCCACTGTTTGGAGATGAATATTGCAATTGCCTTTAAATACCAATTAACTACTAAAACACTTACTATTGTTAAGGTTATTGTAGGAACCCATGATGGCACCCATGTTGCCGGAAGCCACGAAAAGTAGTATGGAAGCCGATGGAATGTATGGTGTCCAAAGAAGTAGTCCGCCAAGAGTTACAAAACAGAGTATGTGGGTGGTGGTGAGAGCTCCTGCCATGCCAACTGCTCGAACGAGAAGACTGACACTTGATGTGCCTGCAACGTAGCAAATGTTGCTGATAATGGCGGCCAGACTAACATCTTTGAATCCAACACTGCACAACACAAAAGCCTAGAAGTAAAAACAACAAAAAGAGTTCTGTATTACCCGTTTGGGAGCGCACGTAAACTCAGCGGCTCTGATTTAAACTGTACACTTTGATCATTTGTTGACTTGCCCGACTAAAGGTGAGACACAGAAGACCATACTTTTCCAAAACCACTAACCCAAGCCAGAAGTGGTATTGTTTCATTCGCCTATCTTCTAAAACTAAGATCAGATCTCGACAACCTTAACATGCAATCCAAATACAGGAAGTGATGTCACATATTCGACTTGGCCTGACGCGACTATTGTTTTTTGTCTATTTATTGACTGTTGTGAGAAGACTGTCACCACTCACCAATATTCGGTAGGCATGTTTTACTGCTAATAGCGCTATTCGCAAAAACCTCTGTATTTGTCACAACTCGAAATGCGCTACGATAAGGAACCAGTCGTTAATGTTATGGCCCAGAGGTGGGGTTACATTACGGATTCAAGTTAAGGCTGAAGTTTAGTAGTGAAATTTTGAACGACTGGTTGAAGGTCAACTGAAGAATCTCGCCCATTTGAAAAACAACTGAGGATGGTCAGTTTGGTATTTCTTTGTGCTCATGTTATTGAGTTTATATTTAGTTTAGTCCTGCAGCACTTTGAGCACCTTTGGTTTTCAACCCAGTAAACTTATTTCATAACATGTGTTTAAACGGTCATGATTTCTTTTATATATTCCAGTCATGACAATGAAAAGTCAGAACTGGAATTATGAAAGACCCAAAAGGGGAAAATATGCAAAGTAATTTTTCCAATGGTCAGGAAATTATAAGTCGAACCCCTGGTACCCTTGGATGCAATCTGGTGAACTTGAAATTATTTCCCCTAGCATGTTTGAGGTACCTGCAGTTCCAAATTCTCCTAAAACAAATCCAACGCTTTGTTATTCGCGTAGATCAGAATTATTCTATCTAAGAAATATTGTGACTTACCTTAGAAAAATCTCCTGAAGCGTAAGCCCTGATTAACCCTGCATTGAGAAATGTTGTCATGAGGAAGAGATATTTAGGATCTTTGATGATGTAAACGGTAGCCATCAAGAGTTTCCAAACACTGGAATCTGATGCATCTTGGCCCTTTTTGGCACTTCTTCTAGGGTTAAGGAAGCACACGAGCAGGATGGGACCTAACAGTCCCACGGCGAGAAATATTATGAAGACGACTGTGCGTTCTGCTGATATCTGCAAGTCTTCAACTTCGCCTTGGGTCCGATTGGTCGGTTTCGTCCACTCGTTTATTGGCTCTGAGCAATACAAGGCACCACATTTGATAGCTGAGCTGCTGTTTGAGACGTTTGTCGTTCCTGAAAAGAGAAAGGATTAAAATTAATACGAAATTTAGTGCAACATTTACATGGCCACAAGACAGCACATTTCAGGAGAAGGGTTTGAAAAAAAGCCTCAAATCGGGCATTAGTTTACAAGATGGGTGACTGTGCTTTTGATTGAGGTATGCGATTTGCAACAGACCCCACTTCTTCCTGTTCTCCAATTGGCCTAAAGCTTGTTAGGCTAGTTTTAAAGCTTGTAAAGCTTGTATCCAAACATAAATGTGTTGCCTAAATGTGTACAATAATTTTGAGAAATATTTCCCTACAGTGACCAGCGGCAAAACAAATTACGGCGGGGGGTCTTAGGTGTGTCCACCATCTATCCTTGGCTTGACCAACCTCCCAAATTGCTATTGACCTTTAAAACTAAAACAATGATAGCAATAAGTACACAGCTTTTTTTTTCAGTTTATTCACATCTTTTATTTAATAACTGCACGGAGGGGCCGGTCATGAATTAAGTTTACATACACACTTTTCCCGGCACACTTTTCCCGACATTTTTCGTGCCCGTGCCTCGTACATCTTATTGTGAGCCGTATGTGAGTTCATCGACCGCTCCCTCCCTGCTGCACTTGCCATTCTGGTAGAATGGAAGAGTCCACTTCCAATGCGGGCGTGAGGAGGGGGAAGTGATTGTTCGGCCTTAACTGCTCAGCCCGATCCAGCATTATTATCAGGATTAAATGCAAAATATTATTTTTGATTTATTCATATCAAGTATAAATGGTCTGAGTACGCAGCTTTTTACCCCTTTATTTACTTAGGATTAGCTCCACACGTGTTAGGATTAACTCCAAATGTGGAACGTGCATTAGTGATCCAAGCATGCTTCAGTTCATGCAGGGTGTACAATTGTTGGGTGGAGGGGGGGGGGCAAGTGAGGAAACCCATCTTTCCTCTAAAACAGTGCATCATTTCCTATACGTTAGTTAATTTTGGCTGACCTGCAGACAAAGCAGTTACTTTTAAATTAGTGTTTGCTGAGATTTCCTATTAAACCAAAGTAATTAAGTTAAAAATGAAAAGTCAAATAAATAATTGGGGGGGGGGGTCCCATAATGGGCCCATGCCTTACTTTAAATGGTGACATATACAGTACTTCGGGCACAGTTTTTGACTTTTCACTTTGACGACGAATAAAATAATAATCGTTACATTACGAAGTTGGGGGGGGGGGGACTCATGTTAAGTGCTACACTTTGTTACTAGGGGGAGGGAGGTGGGTAAAAAAAAAAGGCAAAAATAAACGACGCGTAATTTATGGACGTTCCCTATTCCATGATTTAAATTACCATAAATCCCACAATTAACAGCCCTAGCAACGTTACGGCACCCCCCTTCCAAATGCTTTAAGGTCAAAAATCGTTAAATTACCTGGTTACAGAAACCCTCTTCCTCGGGGTCGCGTGTAACTACGTTATTTCACGATTTCTGACCTTAAAGAATTTAAGGACGTAATATTTCTGCTAGAAAATGACCAAAAGCTTCATACATTCAAGGAGATCAATGTTTTATCAGTAATAATATAAAGAGACCGTAGTTTTTTATCGATAAATTTGCTCAACCAAGAGTTACATTCCGAAGTAGAAAAAATACCAAGAGAAGTGTTTTTATCAGCTTGGGAATGTAACGAGCGGTTGAGAAAATTTATCGATACTTAAACTACGCTCGAGTTTTATTTGAAACGAGAATATACCGTCTCTCCCGTAAACATCAACTTTAAAATAAAAATTCAACTTGCATATCACGGCCTAGTTGTATTGCAGTAGTTTCTCGCTTGAATTTACAATACCTGTTTGCACGAAATGATAAAAGCGTACAAATTGTTGCCACACGCACTCACTGGTTCGTTTAGTATCTGTAGGAATCCTATTTTCTACTGTCGTCACCATGAATAATGTAGTTTTGCTTCCCATCAAACACTTAACCGAAACCGAAAGTAACTCGCCGTGAAAGCAGACAACTGCCACAGCGCTTCAAGGAAAGTAGATGCGTGTTTTATTTTTAATCAAAGTGTTATTCATAGACTTAAATTCCGTAATACTAAGTTTGACGACAATTGTTATTACTTTATTTTCCACTATTTCCGATATTCAAATACCGGCCGTAGTATATTATTACGGTACTGGAGTTGCCTGGATCGCCAAGCTTCTCATAGCGGCGGTAGGCCTAACCAGAATGGCTTCACACACTTCGGCGAAAAGCTGATTTCTGTTACTATGGTAACCAAAGATTAAACGTACATCGTCGAGGCGTTAAGTAATGTGTCACTTGACTATCAGGTACGTCGTATGCGTTTAGAAAATTGGTTTCGACCTACCAAATGCAGTTCTTTCATACTTTCTTTATGCGGCGTAAGCCAGGATACAAAACGAGTCGAACGGCAATTCAAGATGGAGGTATGAGGCTAACAATTTGATCTGATAAAATACCGTGTGGTCGTTTAATCAGTGGTAAGGAGTTGTGATTGGCTGGTGGCTGCTGTTTATTGGCTTCCCATTGGTTGTTATAAAATTATGAAGGTATATATTCTCCTCTAAAAATCGTGGTCTTTCTAAACCAAAACTAACTATAAACGTCATACATAAAGCAAACTTAGTAAACTAGTAAACTAATACACTTAAATTCCTGAACAAATGAGAATAAAGGCATTGCGTTATTGCTACACTGACCCCAGAGGGGCGCCAGAACTGTACCGACACGGAGTTATGTTAACTCCGGAATTTTCTTAAATACTGACCCCTGTGTGGACCCGGGATTACAGTAACTCCGGATTCGTAATTTTCTTTAAAAGTGTCCGAAACAATCCGGAATTGTAGTAACACGGAGTTACCATAACTCCTGATTTTATTGATAAGGTCCCTGCCTTGCTTGCGCTGCTGCGCTTGCTGCGGCTATACATATAACATCAGAAACCGTGTTACTACAAATCCGTGTTACTACAATTGCCGACGGAAGCGGAAATAGCGAGAATCGCCTTCTGAATCCATTTTAGTTCTGCACGGGCCGGGAACTTGACACCACTTCGTATTGCTTTGCTAAAGTAAGCTTCTGGAGGTTTAAATTAACTATCCTACGGTTGGAAAGGGAGACCCCCGTTGCTTCTTCCCCAGATGGCCTTGTTCAAAGAGATGAAACACGAAGTAACAATTACTCCCATGTCCCACAGACATTTATGTATTAAGCTCCTGATGGTGTCGATCCATGTCAACTGTTTTTGGAATATGTAATTTTACATGGTAATTTAAGACCAAAGCAGCGATGGGTATAACTCCATTTCAACGGATTTGAGTCAATTACCTGTACACATCAAGTGAATGGCAAGTCAATTCAGGTTCATTTCTATCTAAATTCCGCTGATAAGCAATGCCATTCAGATTAATTCCAATCCAAATTCATGAGCCAAATTCAATTCCATTCAAGTCATTGCCATGTTTCAATACGATTCAAATTTTTGGATCCTCCCCATATTATTTATTTACCATTTCAAATTCACTCTAGTCACTTACTTTTCATCATTATGACAAAATAAATTCCAATTCGTTAACATCCGGTCGTTCCAACACCGATTACTGACAATACCTGGCTGATTCAGAAAATACTTTGACCATTCCACGGAATTCCACCAACATCTACATCATTAAGGACGTATACTAGCGGAGTCGCTCGCTTCGCTCGCTCATTCCGCGTCGTCTCGCTGCGCTCGAGAAGAATTTCTTGCTGTAACACTTATGATACAGACAGACCTAACACAGAAAAAACGATCAAGCAGATTATAAGAGTGTAGTATACGATATCGGTTATCTCGAAAGAAGGTCAATATTATTTTTTTACGTCCAAGGAGTCAAGCAAAAAGATCAAGCAATTTATCAGAAAAGCCCTGTTTCTGATGACAAACGCTTCGCTCACTCAATCAGTGCAAACATTTCCTCAGAAACTTGACTGAATCAATGTAACCACCGAGAACCACACATCACTTGTAATTTGTGTTATACACTTTATATGGGTTTTCTTGTTTTACTTATTTTAAGTATATTGTTCTTTACGTCCTGCTCAGTACAGATTTTTCCATGATCACTTCTTATCACTTCACTTTCTGATGATCCCTCACTTGGAGAAATATCTGCAGAACGTCAGATGTAATCTCATACGAAGGTGAGAGATGAAAGATTGATAGAGCAAAGCGAGCCACACATTCAAAAGGTTTACTTTACTTGGAAATCGCTCGCTTTGCTCGTTCAATTCATGCACTTCCGTGCTTCAAAAACACGAATGTTTGACACCGTTTTAAAACCAAATCTATTGTTTCGATTTTTCCCTGATTCAAGTCAGTTAGTATAAAACTAATTTTAAGATGTATATGTGGTGTGTTGTAAATACGTTATCCGTGCACCCTTTCCAGATCATCTCTCTTTGCTCGAGGAGGTTTTCATGAACAAACTATGACGTCATGAACGAACCACATGACGTCATGAACACGCACGCACGCACATCGTATGATTTTAATTATGTAGATGATGTGCGTGTGTGTTTTGTGTGTGTGTTTGTACCTCTACTCCTCTGGAACCAAAGCACCTACAAACATGGAAGTAGGACCAAACGAAAGATAATTAAATTGTGCTCAGTATAGGTCTATTTTCATCGCTGTAACTTGATATTATCACCCTCAAATATGCGAAAAACCGTGAAAAAATAACGTCAAAGTTTTTTTTTAACCCTCTTCATGTATGTTCATGACGTCATAGTTTGTTCTCTCACCTTCGTAGGAGATTACATGTGACGTTCTGCAGATGTTTCTCCAAGTGAGGGATCATCAGAAAGTGAAGTGATAAGACGCCCATGGAAAAATCTAAATTTTCGTAAAGAACAATATTCTTAAAATAAGTAAAACAAGAAAACCCATATAAAGTGTATACTAACACAAATTACAAGTGATGTGTGGTTCTTGGTGGTTACAACGATTCAGTCACGGTTTTGAGGAAATGTCTGCGCTGATTGAGTGAGCGAAGCGAACGAAAATCAGCGTTTGCCATCAGAAACAGCGCTTTTCTGATAAATTGCCTGCAATAGCCTGCAATTTCGAAAGATGCAAATGTTGGAATGATTTATGGTTACCATTTGTTTATGCAGTGAAGCCTTCCGAAAAACGCGTACTACACTCTGACCATTTGCTTAATCGTTTTAGACGTGGAATGTCTATCAGCAGCACAAAAGTTGCAGGATGAGAGCTCCTCGAGCGTAGCGAGACGACGCGTAATGAGCGAGCGACTCCGCTAGTCCTACTTAATTTTGGACAATTTCCGACAAAATTGAGCAAATTTCCCAAAATGTTCGCGAAATTCGTGAGTTTGAGGCTGAAATTTTGTACAGTACTTGAATTTCTGTGAAAATGACTTGAATTGGGTATAATAATTACACCTGCAATCCAGCTTGCATCAAATCAAGTAAAAACAAGGTCACTTCAAATCAGATAAAGTCAAGGCGTGCGTCTCAAGTCAAACTGAAATAAAATAAAATCTCGGCAGTGATGGCGGTCAAGTCAATTCCTATCAGGTCATTTTATAATTTCGGCAACAACCCAAGTCAAGTCGAAATCAAGTAATGGAATTGAAGCTTAATAAAATCAATTCCATCAATTCGGTATCAGGAAGTGCCCAATGTTGAATCAATTCCACCAAGTCCACAATCATGGAATTGGGTCGGTCAACCTAATCCAAGTCCGAAATTGACTTGCACCTGTCACTGGATAAGGGACTACTAACCTTCATTTCTGCGTGTGTTGAGTAAGAAGAAAGGGACCAAGTTGCCAGCAATAGCACCGCTGACCCGGACTATGTTGACAACGCCGAAAAGCGTTGAAAGGACAACGTCGGGTCGTTTTCCCTGAATCTTTGCCAGTTCCAGTCCCACTGTACTAACGTAAGTCCCAACTGCCACCCAAAGACAAGTATTGCCGAACCCCAAGATGATAGAAGCTGGCACAAAGGTGAGGTAACTAGGGTAGAACTGAGCAGCACTGAAACAAAAGTTCACTAAGTTAGTCATGTATTAGTGGTAATGCTCAGAAACTGTGATGGAACATTATAGCAGGATTACATTGATCTACAGCTTACTGAATTCAAACGACGCGTATTGTCAGATTCGGACGGCTTCTTGCGATTAGGCCTATTTGCAGTTTGCAGTTTCTTTAGAGTTTGATTTGCTGACCCAACGATTTTTTAGAATCGGTATCGGCATCTGAATTGGTTACGGAGGAGGGAATCGGTATCGGTCGCTCGTTGATTTTCGGTATCGGTCGAATTTGGGAACACCATAATTTAATACTATTATGGGCATATGCCTATCGAAAATTCGCATAACGCTGATCAGTATTCTAGTTTTGAAATTGAGCGTCAAGACAATTTTTCCCGTTGCTACTAATTTAAGCAAACTTACTTGAAATCTCCATTATTTCGTGTTATTTTATGACATGCAGGAGAAATTTATGGTATGGCAATTTTGTGACATTTTATGACGAGTGGTAGCCCCTTGGATAAATAACTAACACTTCGTCACGGGATAACTCACTCGCTATACTTACCGCACAAGCACCGCGACACAACATGTGGCCAGAATTTTAAAGTTTCTCAAATGTGCCACGAGAGCGCCAACTGCCGACAACAGCGGAAGTGCAGACTGAGACTAAAGCTTTAACGTCATTACTGCGGCGTCGTTATATACAGTTTCGGTTTCGACTATGGAAAGCGAGATATGAAGCAACGAAACTCAACTAGCGGCTAACTTCATTACAATTTCAGTTTTACAAATCGCGTAAATTTTAGCGGGACACGCATGGACAAAAATTAAAATGCAATTCTAATAATAAAAAAGATAATTTAGACAACTGTTTCGTGTTTTACTGCTGTGTGGCCATGAAGCGACACATCGTGCCCGCCACCTTGGATTTGTGAGGAAGTAGTTGGAGCAGGGCTATCGACAGTGCTCGCCGAATCTTGAATGAAAAATAGCATTACGAGACTGGGTTGGCAATATGGCCGACGAAAGTGCCGCTGATGCGAATGAGTTGCCGCATTTTGTCAACCGAGGGCGACACCCACCGTACAAACTGCCAACGTACGTGTTGCTTTTTTTTTTGCGAACGCAGTGAAATAGCTTAATTCTGGCTGAGTGATATTTTTAAACATCATTTAAAAATACTCTTATAAATTATAAAAAATTTGCTACCAAAATCTACGTAAAAATTTAAATTATTATTTCGGAAACCGCCACTAGCCGCCAATAGATGTCGCTTCGCACCGTACAAAGTTGCTACCTCGAAGAACAGACCTCGACGAAATGACCCAGACGTGGCGGCCATTTTGTCTACCCCCCCTAATATCGTTGTAGAGCGAGCCAGTTAGTTTAGTGGCCATGTCTGGACACTACCGTGGCTAGATTTCGAAGCGAGTGAATAGGGCTTGGTAGCCCTGGCATTACAACTGATAATTCCAAATTACCTGAATATCGAAACTGAACCTGCAGACAAGATGGCCGTCGTCTTGCACCCCCAAGTGCGTACAAGTAAGGCTGGGAGAAAGAGGCTGGTCAAAATCTGGGCGGCGCAGGTCAGCGACAAGGTGGTGAAGGCCAGGTTGGCATCTTCGTACAGCGAACTCAAGTTGAACAGAAAGGCAACGTATCCAAAATTGTAACAGAACGTTCCAGCGGCTAGCACCAAGACATCTTTCCACGCTGTGAAGACTACCCTTCGATTAGGAGGCCTCGTGGTGACGTCATCATCTTCCATAGAAAATTTAGGTACGTCACTGGGCTTGGGGTTTGCTACAATATAGCTCTGTGAATACTGCGGGTTTGGTGAAAGACTGGTGACGTCATTGTTGATATGTGAGGTATCTACTAGTCAGTGTCCTATCTTTTGCAGGACTAACGGAAAATCGTACAGGTTGACAGTGATTCTGCCTCAGCAAACTTTTCGTGTACCTGAAGAAAAGTTAAGAGACAAAAATTAGATATTCTGCTATTCTGGCTTCTCTAACCACTATATTTCACTAAAAATCGACCGTAATTGTAGTTTAATCGAACTACTACAAATCACTCGTTTTTTTTTTACTAACTGACACAGCTCCTTCTTGTCTTTCCATTTCATATTTAAAAATTGGGGGGGGGGGGGTGTGCTTTAAGTTCTGAAAAAAAAATATTGCAAACACGTAAAACGACAGTAGCAGGAAAACCTGATTTGCATCGCAATGGAAGAAACGGAAATTATTTTTCTTCCTCGTTTCTTTCCAAATAACGTACCTACCGCGCTCGCTGCGGCTAAACACATAACATCAAAAACCGCAACCCCAAAACTTTTCCAATTGAAGAAGCGACGGCAACGCGAGCAAGCAGCGTAGCTTAAAACATTACTTTTCCGTTTTCTCGAAGTCAGCTTTTCGTGCTACTCTGTTTCTCAGTACATGGCCGCCGCTTTAACACGGCTGGGACCACCGTTTTACGTGATTTAAAAATCGTTTTTAGAGAACTAAATAAAAAAAAAACATTTCCCCACATTAATGTGAAATGGGAAGAGGACGAAGAATGCGTCGATCAGTGTCAAAATTAATTGATTTTTCGTGGTTCAGTTAAACGACATAATAACCAATCGACCACCAAAAAGACAATTTGGCACTAGAATAACAAACAAAGCGAGTAAAACTTCGATTAATTTGTGGTGGATGAGGTAAGCAAGATAAAAATCTGCTCCGACAGCGGAGACAAAGCACAAATGCATCAACACAGAATGCTATTTAATTTTCAACATATTATATTTTGTCTTTGTCACCTGCACAATAACAAACGTAACACGATGAATAATGAGTACTACAAACTGTTAAGAAAGCTTCCACCTACCCTTATTTACAATAAAACCACGGGGGAAAAAAATACAATTAAAAACCCGTTGACAGGGTGAGTTCACTATAAACGATCCTCCGTCTTGGATTTGACCACTGACCTTTACAAAATGTTTACTGCCAACGGACGGAAGATTTCTTGCCATTTCTCCATGTGTGAAATGGCAAGAAATCTTTCAATCGTAGGCAGCAAACGTGTTGTAAAGGTCAGCGTAAATATCCAAGCCAAATCCAAGATGGAGGATCGTTTGCTGTGAACTCACCATGTCGTGGGTTTTTTACCTGCTGTTTTAATTTCGTAAGTAGCAGCTATTTTTCTCGTGGTTTTATTGTAAATCAAGACAAAAAAAAATTTCGAAAATTAAACATAGTTCTTTGTTGATGTATTTGTGGTTTGTCTTCGCTGTCAGGAGCTGATTTTTATCTTTTAAATAAAGCAAGGTGTCTTTCCATTTTAGCTTTCTGTACAGCCGAAAAGGCTGAAAAGACTGTAATCACGACATTGTCCATCCGTCTGTGGGCTTTTTTCAATTCTAGAATGGTACCAGATAGAGACAAACGGTTCTCACCATTAGATTCAGCGGCCAAAAAATAGGTTAAAAACCACGGCAAATTATAACACCGTTGCTTCTTCAAATAGATAATACCTTTCTCGACGTAACTCAGTGAAATAATAACATTTGATCGTCGTATTTAACCACTACAGGATAACACGCATTCGTAAAAACAACACACATTAGCTTCATTTAAGATAGTCTCGACATAGTGTTGCATGGATGAACGTTCAGCTTTTAGGTTTATTTATTTTTTACCTTCCGTTTTAATTTCGTAAGTAGCAGCTAACGGAGAATTTGAACCCAATTCTCCGTTAGCTGCCACTTACGAAATTAAAACGGTAGGTAAAAATTAGGCCTAAAAGCTGACACTTATATACGCCCAAAATCAAAAATAGGCCTAAAATCTAAGACATTTTTAACCGGCAATTGAGTTGGTTACTACTTTTAAATTATATAATAGAGATCGCTGTTCCAGTACGTGATAGAGGTGTGCGCCTCAAATTTTCGAAAGTGGTGGAAGTGCACAGAAGACCGGTTGCGTCTAGGTAGTCGCTGCAGCCGCTTGTTATGGAGTGTCTCGGATTCAAACAGGAGAAAGAATGGGCGATGTATAAAATTCGATTACAATCGGAGAGGCATAAAGAGTGTCCCAAAAGTCCCAGCAGACACAAATTCTGAACGGCAAACTAAAGAAAACATACTTTGGGAATATAGTAGGTATCTAACGGCATTCACATCCCTATTCAACATCGTGTAGTTCTTTTAGTTAGCACTGATGACCTTGAAAACGATTCCAAGGTCACCTACATTACCACCATTACAGTTCTCCGAGCCATAGTTTATGCGCGCAAAGGGCCGAAGCGACTGGGGGGGGGGAAGCTCCCCCCCCCCCACCATCCAAGAAACACATACAGTTGGCAAATTCGAGTTGTCGAGTTGGCAAAAGCAGACAAATTTTCACTGCAAATTCCAGTTTTCACGAGTACTGGTTAATTATTATCATTATTTCGTCAGTTTGAAAGTAAAGTTTACAATACATTTTTTTTTCCCATCAGTTTTCGCAACACTTCTGTGTAGCTAGGGAGTAACTGAAACGCTGCCCCTGATCATTTCTGGTTGCTTCCCTGCATAGCTAGGCTGTAAGGAGTTGGGGAAAATAAGCTCCGCAAAAATTTGCGTAGTTGGCGAAATTGAAAATTGACTTGGCCATTTTGTTTGCTATGTCACCACCATAACTTATAAGTATCGCAGATAATGTAGAAAATAAAACAAAAAATGGACAAAACTGTATCCCCATCGAGTTTGAAGTCGTGATAACAATTAACTTCGCGAAAATCGTACACAGTTAGCAAAACTAAAAAACTGAGTTGCTATTTTACTTCCTTTAGTTCTTTTTCTGTTAGACAGTGCCGCTCAGAAGGGGTTTTAGCGTGGAGCAACTCGTAACTGTATTTTAGAAGGGTAGAAAATTACTGGCATATTAATTATATTTGGCTACTTACCATCACATGTAATACGTATAGAAATATAGCCGATATCATAATAAGCAACCTAGTTTTTGTTTCATTCAATTCTGTCCAGTAGTTTTCTAGATATCAACATTTTCGTTCAGAGTCACATACATTAATCCTGCAACTTCTTCCGTATAACGAAGGCGTTTTTTTTTTTTTTACCGGAACTGTACGAGTACAAATAATGACATCGAACGTGAGACTAGTTATCAATACAGACGTGCAGCGCGAGTTCCATTGATGGTAATAGCGCGTAAGTGTAAAATTTAATAACACTCAATTGTTTTACGATATGACTTTACGATACCCCTTTCATTACCTGTATAGACTTTGTATCCAAGCGACGCGCGTTCGACGGACGACAAGCCCCTCTATTCAGACTTTTGGATCACCTTGCACGCAGTTAGGTATATTTCTTCAGTTAATATCAGCTTCTTCTCGCAGCTAGGCCAAGATTTGCGACTATCAGTCACATTTTAATGGTTGTAATCACTATTCGGCCCAAAAAAAATACTCTTTTCGTATACCTAATGAGACTGTCTGCAGATTCTTGTAGCCAAGATTAGTGCTATAGCCAAATTAAGTAAGTACCTCTCCACACCGACAGTTTCCATGAATTGTAAGGAAAAGCGTCTCATTTTTAACGAAAAGGCAGGTTAGGTTAAAAATGTTCTATAAAATGTTCCTCACACCCATCTGTTGTCGACATTCATACAATAACTATGATGAACACACTGTTTGCTTGTATAACCGCATTCGTAACATAAGCAGCACCTGAAAGACAGAAGAAGCCAAGAAACCAGGTGCCAAGGCTTTTCTAAGAGGTTCTTTGTAAAAATTATACTTGCAGTAATGGTACTAATAGCTTCTAAACCTTGTAAACACTAACATCATGGGGGGGGGCCTGGGGTTGACGCGTTTTTAGAAATTTTGACTGCTGAAAGTGCAATTTTTGCAGTCCAAAAATTACTTTTTCTTCCAGTTGGTCAGTACGTTTTCGACCCCCCCTCCTTGACGGGACCTGAGAAATGTAAGCTCCCCCTCCCTCGAGAGGGTCCAAAACATGACCCCCCCAATTGTTCTAGTCTTTAGAACTCTTTGGCTATAAATAATGACCGATCCCTAACAAGAGTTACAAATTACGTGTGACGATAACTCTTCCAAATCTATACACTCATGTAATTATTAATATTAATAAACAAAAACGGAACGTTAAATGTTTAGAGTAAGGGTCTAAAAGTCAAAACCTAGAAGGAACACGGACAAGCTTTGACAGTCAGGGTCTAGGTGTAAAATTTTGTCAGTAAGAGGCTGGTTAAGCATTTATACCCTTACTACTCGATGGTTAGCTTATAGTTCTACTCTGTTCGGACAGAACGTGTGTATGAACGGTTGTAGCAGGTTTTCTTTGTTCTTAGAATATTTTTATGGAACTTTAAGAACACAATTTTCTTGTGAAGTTTGGCATTTTGTCTTTTGATGCTTTAGAATTGTTATTAAATTTCGTAGATTTACGGTAGAGGATAACCAGTAATGCTCTCTGCTGCGAATACCCTGCCATGTTACTAAATCGAAAAATAATTTTCAACATAAAGCAAAGCAGCAAACGTATACCATACTACCACTGGATCATCACATGGGTCATTGTAGGTGGATTTCCAGTTTTTCGTCAAAATGTATTTATTTCTGACCACCGGGTAGTAAGGGTCTAATGCTTACCAGCCTCTTACAAAATTTTACACCTAGACCCTGACTGTCAAAGCTTGTCCGTGTTCCTTCTAGGTTTTGACTTTTAGACCCTTACTCTAAACATTTAACGTTCCGTTTTTGTTTATTAATTCGTGTTACTTTTAGAATTGCAGCTAAACTGTAAAACAGTGCAGTTGACGGTGAAAATTGAGCGTTTAACACAGAGACCCTAGGCTGACTCTTACTAACACTATCGCCAGTGTTAATAATAGAAACAAATCCTTTAATCTTCAGTCTTGCAGCCGGCGTTTGCTAATTGGCATTGTTGCATAATAACAATGTTTAAAACAATGTAAAACACTCAATCTGGTCGTTTAGAGCTCCATAACCCCTGAACCACTTGACCAATTAGAAAAGGCCTTATGAAAAGGGCACATCTACAGAGCAATACCTGTAAAATGAGCCAAGAACCAGCTTTATAGGACAAATGGTTTGACCTGTAGAGAGGCCAGACGAAAGGTACATCCCCAGAACAAGACCAAGACCAAGACCCAAGAACAAGAAGCTGTCTATTTGGCCCCTCTCTGTATCTCGGGTTTGGCTCGACCGAATTTCACAACTTTTGGACTGCAGACAGGCCTTGACTAGTCAAGTCTAGATTCCAAATTTGGTTTAAAGATGTTTACTTTTGACGGAGTTATAAGCTCTCAAAGTTGAAAGTTTAACACAGAGATGTTAGGTCGACCCTTACTAACACTTCGCCAGTGTTAATAAAGGAAATTGATCAGGAAATATGATACAACTGAAAGACTTGAAACGTAAAACACACTTGTGACGTCATGTCTTTCAATTAATTGTTTAATTCCACTGATGGATATCACCCCCCCCCCCCTCCCCCCGGGCATTTCGGGAGAGAAGGGCTGCGGAAGTACACGCGTGCACATGTCGATTGCGACATGTAAACGATCCTAGGTATTTCCTAGCAAAATTGTCCTTCTCTGTCCAGAGGAAACCTTTATCAGTTGTAAAGAATGTTAAATTCGACCTTTTTCTTTACATATTCAACCCATACTCACACCGTATGCGTCTTACCGACTTTTTGTATGGTTGTAAAAATGTGTTCCGTGATCAGACAGAAGAACCCAACAGTCACACACCCGAAGCGAATTTAATTTTCCGTAATGTTTTCCTGTCTCGGTCACAGTTTAAAAGGTTGAAATGTACAAATGAAGCAAATTTAATTTTCGGCAGCGTTTTCTTGTCTTGTTCACAATTTAAACGATAGAAGAAAAATCTTCAATCTTTTAAATTGTGAACAAGCAAGGAAAACATTGCCGAAAATTAAATTTGCTTCATGTGTGCGACTTGTGGGCCTTCTGTTCGATCAAGAAACACATTTTACAACACGGTTTTTACAACTAACCAGCTTTGCCAATAATTTTTTTTTTCACTTCTTGGCTTTTTGTAGCTTTTTGAAACACCAAATTTTCGTTGATACGTGTTCAGTTCACCGAACCGGGATAAAAACTCTTTCAGGGCCATGGGTACTAACAGTAGTTTTGAGCAATGGCCTAAAAGTATTTTATCGTGATACGGTGGCCTGAAATAAGTATGTTAGGGATCGACAATTCGGTAGCCAATGAACGTTATTTTACAACTTGAGCCAACCTCAGCTTGTCTTACCTTGGAGCTAGGAGTCAGACGTCAAACTGGTTGTTCAGGTTGCGCGGCGATTACCTCAAATGACAATTTGATGATTGCTGCGATGGTGTATCTTCTTTAGTGCGTATAATGTTATGGCAAATTTCCAGCTACACTTACTTCTCTTTGGCGAATTGACAACGAAGAAAAAATGTCTGGGAAATTTAAACACCATTGTTTTTTTTTTTTTTTTTTTTTTTTTGCCCTGTAAACATACGGGGGTGGAGCAAAGAAAAATACTATTCCTTAAAGTCTTTTTGAATATTTTTTACTTGCAGGCGAGAGCTGATTAGAGAATTTTTTTTCACATTATGTAAGGGAGCGTTCACAAATTACGTAACTCCAGGCGGGGGCGAGCAAATGTGTCGCCATTCGTTACAATGGGGGTAGGGGAAATACGATGAAGTGTTATGTAACACACAAAGGTTCGCAAAATTATTTTTTGCTGCGTTCTTTCATAATTTTTTAACTGAATTCTTTTAACTAAACTACTATTTTCTGACATCTGTTTATAACTTAAAATTTTTTTTTCAAAATTTGGGTCATTGCGCCCCAGATACTACCTACCACTCATAAAAACGAATTCAACAAAAAAACCTATATATTTGAGGGATGGGG
>JAHWFP010049700.1:0-13321 GCA_023313725.1 Lithobius niger | reverse complement strand
CTCAAACCGCTCTTCATGTGCCTGCATGGGCTGTATACACGCATTTAAGACTGGCTTTAGCACGAATACAAGATTTTCGAGGCCTTCTTGCAGGCCTATTGCCAGGCCTATTTTCGAGGCCTTCTTGCAGGCCTATTGCCAGGCCTATTTTCGAGGCCTTCTTGCAGGCCTATTGCCAGGCCTATTTTCGAGGCCCTTTTGTAGGCCTATTTCAATGCCTACATTCTATTCTTTTTAGGCTCATGAATTCTAGCCTACCTTGAATGAGTTCGTTTGCCTTTAACTAACAGGGTTTATTACTTGTTTCAGCGTTTATCTGGTGTTTAGCAGTGTTCATTGGTGAGTATTAGCTTCAACATAAAAAACCTGACTTGGTAGCTGCAAGTCAATTAGGTATATATAGGAGCTCATTGGGTTGTGCCGGTCATACGACCTTATGTCCACCTTGACCCCCTGAGGTTGCTGTTACAAGCAACTGGTGGCGCAGCTCACTGAGAACGAGGACCTGGAGGAGTGGTATACAGGCAACCTCAGGACTTAGTTTTAAGATAGTTCTAAGTTGACTCTTGTAGCTCCAACCTTCCTTAGGGCTCCCCTGGTTTGCTAGGTTTTCCGTCGCTCTCCCCAGTTAGCTAATTTCTTCAGCCTCGTGTCCCTATAGTGCTTCGGAGATTATGGGCTTGGATCATTTTCCGTTCAGTGCGAATGTTTCTTCACGCCTTTTTTGTGCACTGCAGTGCCTGTTAAATAGTTTAATACAGCAGTTGGCCTAATGCTTCACGAGGCTCGTTAAAACAGAAGCTACCCCGACTAGGACTCAAACTTTGGTCCTTCCGATTGCTGGGCGGGTACTCTAACAACTGCACTAGCAGGGAGGACCCCGCTGCCGACTTGAACTGCTTCTATAACCTTTTATCTTGCTGTTTACTGTCTAATTTTACACACAGTAATTTCTCGCGTGTATAGCTGAAGAAGAAAGCTGCTTTCTGTGGTGTCCTGGCATCACGTCGGTGCGCCTTGCACCCACAATAATTGTCTAACTAATTATACATGCAGGTGTACTGTGTAGTTACCCTATCATGGCTAACCAATCATAGCACTCTTACTTTACACTGTAAACCAAAGTTTCATAGCAGAAACGACTATACAACGACGACTCCCAAAGAAGCAATCCACGAAACAGGGCCCCCACATCATAGTTAGGGGCCTGGGAATAACTACAACGGCGGGCCCCATTCCCCCGAATGAAATATTAAAAAGGTTACACTATGTTATAATTATTCGTCGGCCACTTGTGCTTAACGCTTCGGTTCATTCGTTAATCCGGGCTGCTTACGTTTGAAGGCTTCCCTGCCTAACTACCTGACAGGCTTGCACTGCAGTGATCCTGTTCCGTGCTCATTGCCGTTGGATTCGAGTTGTTGTTTGTTGGGAGTAAAAAAAAAAAATTCGCAATAAGCACAAATCGAGTGTATTACTCATTGTCGTCAAAACTCACAATTACTAAAAAAAAAAAATTTAGGCCGCACGAGCCCCTTGGACGACCGGGCCCGGGTACAGCGGGTCCACCTGACCCCCCCCCCCGTTGTGGGGGCCTTGCCCTGCAACGAAAACGGGCGAGTGTGTCAATTTTTTGGCTAAAAGTTGAAACTGGTACGCTGTTGCCTTGAAAAGAATGTAAAGTTTGGCCGTATCTCCATTCGAACACCTAATGACAGTTAAGTAATTATCAGCAATTATGGGTCATTATCCCGTTCGACAAGTTAGAACTTTTGGAAGCATTTGCCAGCCTTCGACCACCGTAAGAAGCAACAACTTTCCACGTGGACTGACGTTCCATTCTTTGCAACTTGTAACTTGGCTTTTGGCGGGAAGCTGGCTATAAAATGGAAAGAACGTTTTCCCGCCAGAGACACTCGCAAAAGGTAGCTACAAGCGGCAGAGATGCTTTTTGTCGTTTTGTGGGACAAATTCAAGTTGAATCTATGTCACGTTGTAAATAACTCTTGTAAATTTTGCTGAAGGTGACGAAGTAAATTGGATCACTTTGTTTGCAAGCGTGAGTCAACCCATTGAATTTATAAGAAGTTGAAATTGGTACATTGTTGCCTCGACTAATTTGCTGCGTGGTCATCTTAGCGTCAAGTCTTTTAAAATGACGTCATGCACGAAGGACAGTTATTTTTCAACCGGTACAGATGGCTCAGGCCAAAGCGATAAACTGGGAATAGGGAGAAGGGCCTGAACGGCAAATGCCCGTATGTGGGTCAGTGCTCTTTACAAAAAAAAAATTATATTGAGGGGGAAGGGGATGAGTCTTTTACCATTAAGCATATCATTACGCGTTAATCGAACCGACAAGGTAAGTTTTCTTTGGTAGGATACAGAGACGACGCTAGAACTACTTTACTGGGGAGGCGGCATTGGGGCAGCATTTTAGCCAGGGGGGCGAACCGAAAAATGCTACTTTTGAGGTCCCGCCTCCAAAAAAAAAAAAGAAAAGTAAAAATAACACTCTTGCAATTCTCTTCCTCACACCAAACGTTCTCACCTGTTTTCTACACCATTTTTTTTGGAATATTTTTGAATGCAGCTGAAAAAAAAAAGTGATTTCACAACTCTCACAGTAACAACTATGTTCCATTGATGTGACCTCAAGACCTTCCTGTCGCTGTGAAAGAATCCAACGTAGTTTTCTTAATAAGTAACCCGAATTTTCTTCGTTTATACGTTTGATTTTTATCTGATGGGGGGGGGGGGCGCAAAATTTAGAGGGGCGAGCGCCCCTTCACCCTTAGCGCTGTCCCTGGAGGGGAGAGGGCACGTAGAGGATGGAAGGGAAAGGGGAGTACTCCAACAAGCGAAATTCCCTGTTGCGTTCAACGTTTAGGCCAAATCGACTGAAAACTGGGTAACAACCACGGACAAAACAAAACGCCGGGCGAACCCGGTATAACTGATACCCATGGTGAATCCTTGTACCACTATAGCCTGTATAAAGCTCGGGAGTGCCAAATTGTTAACTTAACATGTGTTGTGTCACTCTCTGTTAGGCATCGAACCTTGCACATCACATTGGCGACGAGGCCGGATTTTTAAGTTGAAAAAAATGGGAACTTAAAAGTAATTTTTTTTTTCATTGCCTGGTTGTATTGGGCATAACCCGTGCGTGGAATGGGAGTGGCCAGAGCAATTGAGAACTAGTATTAACTTAAATTTAAACTTAAAATAAGTAATTTTTTTTTAAATGGCTTACCTTGTAGGCTGTATCAGAAGAGCTGCTGCGGGTTAGAGTGCTGGTGTGTGGGGTGGCTTACGCTGCATTCCCCACAGTAGAAGGCCATGGAATTCTCCGTTGGAGGCCAAGGCTGCAGCCCAGGTTTCCAGGATCAGTCGGTGGACTTTGAACATCATACGGGTTAGGGGTTAGACGTAACAGTTCTTCGAAAGGGAAGGATTTGAAATTCAATTCTTCAACTGGTTTATCTTCAAATTCTTCAACTGGTAAATAGTTGTTACTAGCGGAGAGGGACCCGTGCATGCTGCTCAGTGGATGGAGTCTCTCAGTGTTAGCCTCTCCCGGTGTTTGGTCTTCTTACGAAAGTAAATCGCATTTGTGGTATTCCGTTTGTGATCCTTTAATCTTACTGCGATGTGGCGGGAACCTGACCCACCCTTCTCTGTGCACTGTGATATGAATATCCCGTCTGATGTAAGAGTTAAAGGGATAGACTTCCCTTCCTCTCCCTCGCTTCTCTACTCTTCTTCCCCTCCTTTTCTCCCCCTCCCGTCCCTTGCCACAACTCTCCCATGTTTGTTCAACGGGACAGAGTTAGGGTGCATTTATAATATTGATTTCGACGCGTACGCGTGACGCTCGGCGCGTGAAACTAGAGTTTTTCCCATGCTCAACGCTTAAGCGCGACCATTTACAATTGTAGAGCAGGTGCGCCAACGCGCGCGTTTTGCTATTTTGAAGCGTCACGCGAATATCTACTGGACCTAGATCAGTGAGCGCCAAGCGACGCTCGCACGCTTAGTTGTTGCATGCTGGGATAAAAAAAATGGCGGCATCAACGGATTCCATCGACGCCGATCGGCGCCACAAGAAAGGAAAACGTGGTGTGCTAAAAGGTTGAATGCTCAAAATAAACGGCCAGATATCTTAATTACAGTGACCTTGACCCGTATGGCATCGAATCTTGGTGCTATAGAAGAGGGAAGTTGTGAAACGGCATAGTTGGAACGGAGTATCGGCCAGCATTAGCAAGCTCACGCACCTGCTCATGCGTTTGATTTGTAAATGAAAGAGCGTTTGCTTAGCGTGACGATACCACGAGCGGGCCAAGCAGATTGTCCGCGTGCACTGCTTTGCTCACGCACAAGCTTTTATATTGTAAACGCAGCCTTAACGGGACTTTTCTGCCGGTATTTTGGAGGTCTTACCAAGACTTCTCTATCGCCATCCCCTCTTCTCCCCTTCTGTTTCCTTCCTCTACTTTCCTCCATTTGGCGCAACCCTCTCATGCAAGGTCTTTGGACAAGCGGGAGGAGACCCGCTTGTCCAAAGACCTTGCCTCTCATGTTTGTTCAACGGGACAATGTTAACGGGACTATTGCTCCGTGATTTTGGAGGTGTTAATGGGACTTCCCTCTCTTCTCCCACCCTTCCCGTTCTTCCCCTCCACCTCTTCCTCTTCCCCCTTTCCCTTCCCCTCCCCTCTTATTCCCTCTCTTCTTGTCTCCCTCATCTCGCCTCCCCCTTCTCCTCTTCCCTCTATTCCATAACCCTCCCATGTTTGTTCAAGAGGAGAACGTTAACAAGACATTTCCACCGAGATTTTGGCACTGATCCAGAAAATATGCACACCTGTGTTTTACTGAATGCTAAAAAAAAAAAAAACTATCGCTGAGAAAGTCAGCACTCAGTAAACAAGCAAGCCCCCTGCTGTCAATTATTAATCTCCGTGAATATTTCCGCCAAATAAGAGACAATTCACGTAGGTAGCATGAACCGCCAAATTGTTTCAAGTATCAACGCTTGCGCATGCGGTGATTGTTGCCGCCTACTTTATAACAATTCAACTTCGCTCTGCAAGGCAGCATCTACGAAATAAATGCGCCTTTCCATCATGTCACGCTGCCAATCGTAGTTTTGTTTAAAGATGTCCGCTTTTAGTCGAAACACGGCTTCGATTTTTTTTTAACTCAACAACGAAAGTCCAAAAGTCAAAACCTATAGCCCGCCAACAAAGCCTTTGTCGGACCCCTCTTGTGTCACTCTCTGTTAGGCATCGAACCCTGTACATCACATTTTCCTTGCACGATGGTGGCCTTTAATCACCACTGAGAAAGGCTGGACAGCTTCTAAGCTCGTCTCGAGCCTGCAGCCAGTGGTCCGCCCCAGTAGCAGAGTTGGCAGCATGTTGACTAGCAAATGGAAGGTCTTGCACGAGATCCAGTCGGGCCACTTGTTTTTTTCTTTCTTTATCAGATGAATGTATCTTACGCTCGTGTTCCGGACGCGTACTCAATCACAAACTCGGACCACAAATGACGTCAAAACTGTTGTTGCCGCTTTCTGTCAACCGATGGCGACACCTTCAGTACAAAAAAATGCTGCCACTCTTTCTTGAAACAGTTTCTGGAGGATCGAACATGTAGCTATTTACTGAAGAGCTACATGCAGTCGAGAAATTTAATAGCTATTTGGCAAAAGCCTATACGGAAATTTATCTGTTTGTACGTGTTTTCCGACTGATTACTGGAATTCAGTCGGTGAATTATAATGCTTGTTGTAACAGTTGCTGCTATTTGGCAGTAGAATTATGGCGGGACTCGCCATACAAAAGTTCGCCGATGCGATTTGCTTTGCCAATTCCCGAACAGACCTCAAAGAAATGACTGACTCGTGGAGGCCATTTTGTCAGTCTCACCCCCCCCTCCCCCCGCCTAATATTGCTGTAAACCATGCGGAATGGCTGTTTGCCGTGACGTCACCACGATATAGCCAATGACGAACGAGAACAACGGCTGTTTGGCCGTCTGATTGGACTAGCCCATTCACGTGATATGCACGTCACAGCAAACAGCCATGGCGTGTGGTATAAGTTGGGCCGGATAATTTACTGGCCATGGAAGCAAGCGAAACCAACACTGGTTTATGTGAGCGCGTCTGGATAGTCTGGCGATACGTGTGTGCTAGAAGATCACCCCTCCCCCCCCCCCCCAAAAAAAAAATCGTGGCTTCCCGGTTTCCCAAATCCCCCCCTCACCCAACATAAGTAGCGTCTCTGCTAATGGTTGGACATTCTTGGTTTTGCACGTAGTAGCGCGCCTAGTTTTAAATGACGCTAAGTATTTTAGAATAACAACTATGGAATACGTGACAGATTAAACGTAAACCAATTAACATTAAAACACACAGGTGACTCGGGGCGGTCAGTTTGGGTGAAAAACAAGTCGTAAAACTATCGCAAAAGTGTCTTTAATTTAAATCACACATGTGCTCTTTGCCAGTGGAACTAAAATTCTTTGAATGTAGCCTATGTAAACAGCACGGCGGTGTTTACTGGCTTAACTCCAGGAGCAAAATATTACACAAACTTAAAGCCAAACTGAACTTGTATTATTTTCTTAAAAATTATTTTAAGACTTATAAAAAAAAATGCAGATGCAAACCTATTTCCATCCTATAACCACTTGTTTTGACTTTTGGTGGTTGTGTGAGACGTCAAAGATCCTGGGATTTCCGCTTGGATTTCTCTAGCTAAATTGTCCCTCTCATCGTCGTGGGGCAGATAACCCAGTTTGGGTTGGTCCTGCCTAAACCTTATTACTTTTCACGCTATTCAGAAGAATTCATTTTAAGGTGGTGGAGCATTTTCGTATTACATTAAAATATATTCAATACATTAGATATGAAACCAAACTAAATTCGAGTAGAAAATAGGAAGCAGTAAAATTTTCGCCGGCTATTGAGTTTCCGTAATTCTACCGTAGTAGAATTTACATGGATTTGTGAATATTGATTTAAAAGGCAATTCAATTTTTAAAACCTTCAAATAAAAATAAGTTAAATATGAAAAGAACAAATTAGACTTCCCTAACGCAATTGATTCAAATCGAATCCATCGTGTTCCGCCGGCGCTTCCGTTCACCTTTTGATTACCCAGTTGTTTCAATATCTTCCGTCTACGCCAGGTTTTACCTCCCGCCACGAAGACTGACGAACCCTTCGACTCGCTCACCCATCCCATCTCCAATTAACGAGGAAAATAAACGACTGGGGCAGCCCAATAATAGCATCTCGCACGTTTCAGTCGATAAACCGACTAACTTAAGCCTGTCACAATTAAAATTTACCTCCTCCCTAAATTGTCGAAGGTCAGATTCGCTCCATCGAAGCATCTTCCCCATCTTCGCAGCATCCCTGCTTATTGACTACAATTGCCTGGCTTCGTGCTGATGCGAAAAACTGAAATGGAGAAACGAAACGCGTTTTCAAGTCCTCGGTCGATTACTGCTGCACTTTATTTATTTATTTATTTTTTAATATGGCAGTCGTTGTCGCTTACGGTTGTTTTATTTTCTTTTAATTTATAGAGTTTAGAAAAATCAGAGGTATTTAGGTTGCATTGATACCCATTTAACCAAGCTGGCAACGTCACGAATCCGCTCGCAGCCACCGAAATACACGAGTTTGGACGCGTCATGGAGTGATCAACCGATCATCATCCAATACACGATTAAAAGTGTGTATGTGTGTCTGCTACCGTCTGTTTACTATCATGACGCGCAAACTAAAACTCATTGTCGATTCATTTACACTACTTAACACGACTCCTTCATTGTTTCGGTTTCAAGTTTCTATCTGAACAAAGAGAAAGACGCGATTAACGTAGGAACCAATAGTGGTCGATCTGCTCGGGCGAAAACTTGGATTTGTTAGCATATGCTGGGAGGGAATGGGGTGCGGGGAATGAAGTTGGGTGGGGTTGAGGGGGTTATTTAGCTTCAAAAATATATATATAATTCTGAATGTCGATCTTTTTTTTCAAGAAATGGTATTTACTTCACTTGAAATATTTTAACGTTGTAGGTCACGATAGGTGAGTTTTAGAAAATAAAAAAAAAATTAAAAATTAAAATCTGCTGGTATTTTTTTCTGGTAATTTTCAGGCTGACTTCAAATCAACGATGTTATTTTTTGGGGGAGATTTGCAGTCTCGTTTCGATAACTAGGCTCTGCTTCGAAGGGGAAGCCACCATCGCGTCATCACCAGCAACTCTTCTCAAGCTGCCTACTGCCAATTACTGTCTTGCTACTGTTTGCTGTCAGCTCAGTGGCATGCTAGGCAGGGAAGCTTATCACTATTTTGCAAACAATTCCGCCTTTCATGGTAGTGTTGATAGCGGTACTGGAAAAGTAACGAAATCGCAGATGACTAAGCTTTAAAAGGAACTGTAAAATTAGTTGTAAAAAAAAACCAGCTAGGTGATGATGTATTAATTGACCGTAATTATGTCTAACCAGAGACATCGCCACTGCCCCCCCCCCCCTCCAAACGCTAATGAACCCCCTTTTACGCAGCGCCCTTTCCAGTGATCATGTCTATTAGATTCTTCCGTGTTCATGATCATGCTGGGATTGCCATATTTTTTTTTGGTCTGAGAGAGGCAGAAAGTAAATCACCCACAATGCCTCATTAGTATTTTAGTACTCTACGAGAGCCTAATGTGCACTACTCCGTACGCTCGTGTTTCGTTTTCAATTACAGTCTGTCTTATTGTCGCCAATCACTTTGCAAGGTAGCCATGATAAGCGTTAAATAAATACAGATGCAAACCTATTTACGTTGCCTTTTGGACTTATATATCAGAGTGCCTGACCGGGGAATCGAACCCACGACCTTTGAAACCAAACGCCGACGTCCTACCGCTGAGCCATACTGACACGGCCTTTAAAAGGAAACGTCCATTGGCAGCATTTAACACGTGCATATAGTATACATATAAACATACACTTTCCAATCGCCACTGGAGGGACGCTTATTTGCCACGCCATCCTCCAAGTGAAACGAATGGAACACTTAAACGTGAAATAAGGATTAAAGACACCGTGTCAGTATGGATCAGCGGTAGGACCTCGGCCTTTGGTTGCAGAGGTCCTGGGTTCGATTCCCCGCTCAGGCAGTCTGACGTATAAGTCCAAAAGGCAACGTAAATAGGTTTGCATCTGTATTTATCTAACTCGGTTGAGCCTCGGCTATCCGTCTGTAATGATAAGCGTCGTGCACCGAAAGTTTAAAGCGATTGTTAGCTTCTAACGCCCGTTTGGAGAGAGTCTATGATGAAAGTAGACTGTACACACTGGTGACACAACGGATATAGGAGCAGTTGTAACATTCCGACACACCAACACTCGCACACAGTGGATAACTTAGTTGGGTTTCATTCGGGTACACAGTGGAGTCTACGGTAGACCTATAGTTGTACACAGTGGTATTAACATTTACTCACGTATTAGGTGACCTGAACCTATCAATGAGAGTGTCAAAGAAGATTCAGTGTGGTAGATCTACTTGTACACAGTGGTAGAAACATTTCTCACTTAATGGGTAACCTAAACCTATCAATGAGAGTGTCAAATGAGATGCTTAAAGGAGAATGGTCGCAGCGAACGCTTGTGACAGAATCTGAATTTCTGGCATGCGGTGATAAGTGTGGTCTATTATTGGTCTATTAGTCCATTGGTTTCTTAGTATGGTTGTCTATTGGTCTATTTGGCTCTCATTGACTAATTCGGCTTAGGTAAAGTTGGTGTGTAAGTTAGTGTGTAAGTTAGCTTGTGTAATAGGGCGCATAGCTTTGGGCTGAGGTTGCAATAAACAAATTTTAATTCCTAGTTTGGTGATTGTACATTGAGTGCATAGAAGTGGCTTAGCTAGCGTGGTTTAGGCACTTGTGTTAGGTTTGCTTAGAGTGCATGGCTTTGGGCCCAAACTCTTTAATAAATACATTCATCCTAGTTTGGCTCCCTAAAAAAAAAAAACAACTTCTTTAAAATATCACTATCACTGTTCTTCATTTCCACGATCGTATTATGGAGATTTCCGTGAACAAAGTGCCCTTTAAATTTGTTCCTGGAGATTCGAGTCACTGGATGCGCTGATTGAGTGAGCGAAGCGAACGAAAATCAGCGTTGTGAGATCACGAGGGCTCACTAAGCATAACCGGACGAAAAGATTTTCAAAGAAACTTAATTTGATGCCGGTTTGACACACAAAGGATAGACCTGACAATACCATTTTTTTAAAACGGTGCATCCAACATCACTTGTGTGTAAAACAGCCTTCAGCAAAGAAGTAACGTTATTAGCCACCGAAAAATTGTTTCATGCAACGATGCTTGCGCGTACCAATTTTTAAAATGGTGCATCCTGTGAGTTGATTCATAGGATACGCTGATTGAGTGAGCGAACGAAAACCGGCGTTTGTTAGCTAATGTGGGCAAAAATTTGACTGAAAAAGAAATTTAATTTGATAAAAACATGGACATGCATATGAGCGACCCGACCGTACCAGTGTTGTAAAGGGTGCACCCAACACCAACCGTGCTTCCTCCAGCATTGGTAAGAACACATCTTGATTTTCCCAACGACATGTACGATCAGAGTGACGTAAATACGGACATGTTTATATTCAGAGGCTTAGGAACGATTTGGTCATTGATCTGTTAGGGGTGGGCGAGCTCAATTTTTCCACGTCGAATGCGTTTCGAGTCGAGGTTGAGTTTCGAAGATGATGTTGTAAGATGTTAATTACCACAACATGCTAAACCAATGAAAACAAATTTCTTCGTGTGTCAAAATCTTTTCACACGACAATTACCGCACAACTGTTAATTACACGACATTATTCTACATTTTTTAAAGCGTTAATTGTAAGGAATTTGAGTAAAGGCGATAAGTTTTGCTGCAGCTTATCGAAGAAAATAACATTTTTTTTCAAAACTCTATACCATGCGCCTGTTTGCTGTGACGTGCATATCACGTGACGGGGCTAGTCCAATCAGACGGCCAAACAGCCGTTGTTCTCGTTCGTCATTGGCTAACTCATGGTGACGTCACAGCAAACAGCCATTGCGCATGGTTTACGAAACTCAAAACTAGGAAAAATACGACTTTGAAGTTTTCAGATCGAGTCGAGTTTACACAAGTGAGTCAAGCTCGAATTCGAATCGAAAATTCGACTTTCGCACAACCCTTTTTTCTGTTTCAGGGAAGTTAATGGCCAGGGCGTTGCGGAGAGGTCGAGTCTCAAAAATATCAAAATTAATTAGAGATTATGCGGAATAAGACTAGGAGCTTATACTGTCGAGACACACACGTCCAAAACTGCAAACCTTGGTGAAAATCTACAAATCTACAAATCCGCAAATTCATGCAAATCAGGAGAATCCATGCAAATCTACTAAAATCCATGCAAATTATCTGCCAATTTCGGTGAAATCTATAAATCAAATCTGCAAATCTCTGCTAGTCAACAGAAATCCATAAAAATCAACTAACTTCCGTGCAAATCTGCAACTACCAGTGCAAATCTACAGATCTGAAAATACTGCAAATCTTGGAAAATCTCGCAAATCTGTGCAAATCAGTGTAAATCTGTGAAAAATCTTAACAAACCTGTAAATCACATATCTGCAAAGCTTAGGTCTGTGATCTGCAAATCCAGTGGATTTGTAAATTTCATACGTCATTTCCGGGTTTATCGGAACCCTCGGCTACTCCAGTCTGAAACCACCTGAAGCAACCAAAGGCACGACTAGAGGTGGGCGCGGGTCCTATTTTTGGGAACCGAAATTGCCCGCATTTACAGAAACTGGAACCGAACCCGAAGGGAACCGCAATGTCTGAACTGACAACCGAACCGACCCGAAACCGCAAATGTGTGCTGTAATAAGACCCGACCCGACCCGAACGCGGTTTACCCGCGGTTAACCGCTAAATACAAATCTAACAAAGACATTGATTACGAAAAAAAAAAAAAAGTTGGAAACAAAAGAAAGCCAGACGAAGCATTGTTATAAATCAACAAACGCCGTTCTTTAGTTGATTATTATTTTTTGTTCTTCAAAGAATATTTTATTAGTTAGTTAAAAATAAGTTAAAAAAGTCTTGACAGCGTGCGTCCCTTCCTCCTCTTCAAGAGTGCATTTGCTGTTTTTACGGTTTAATTTGCTATTGACGGCGCACTGAAGTTTCGGTTTCGGGTCTTGCATTTTCTACCTCAGTTGGCCTTACCTTCATGGCGAAGGGAAGCAAGGAAAAAACCCAATAGCCACGATTGTTTCGCATTTTCTGTGACACGCGGTTATCAGCGGTTATTTATTTTAGCTGCGGGTGACCCGAAACCGCACGTAATTTTATTTTTCAGACCCCGCAGCTGCCCGCAGACCACAGTAATTATTTTTTTTTGAACCGAGCCGACCCGGAACCGACCCGAACCGCATCGAACCGCGGTTTACCCGCCCCGCACCCACCTCTACGCACGACTGTAGAGTCCTGGATTATAATATACACTATTGGTTTTCGTGAAGAGAGCCTTCACATCGCATCGGTCAGACGATGCAGACGATGCAAAAATAGCGCTTAGAATGCATTGCTCTGCTTGCCAACCCATTACTCGATTTGTAAATATTACTTACCTTGTTGCAAAACTTTGCAAAAGTTGGTTTAACCTTGCTCCCAAGCACAGCCTGTTAGCAAGCAGCAACGGTCAAGTCAGCTCACTCAATTCGTCGGAAACCGTTTCCACCTAGTTTTGATGCTAAATCTTGATAAAAACAGCTTGTTTCTCAGAAGGAACGTGCGTCGTTGTGGCTACGACCCTAAAATCAATATTTCGGATTGATTAGATAGATGTTTGACTGATGAGGAGAGTCACGTGGTTGCCATGTGTCATCAACGCTTGTTGACTCCTAATGGTCTTGCTGTCAAGACAAAATACCAGGTTCCTTTCGCCAAACGTGAATTACGGTTTATAATTTAAATGGCGATTATTATTATTATTATTATTTATAAGGGCGGCGTAAATGTCGTTAACCTTACGTGCATGTAACCGCAAATACATCGTGTTGCTATTTACGAATTCAAAAAGTCACAACTAAAATTAATAATTAAGTAGAGTAAGTCGACCCGCTGGTCGATGCGTAGCGTGCCTGAGATCTTGGAGTAAATATTTTTTCCGTCGTGGGGTAGTTGGATTCTTTAATTATTTAATTTCAAAATGGTGACTGTAAGCGACAGAGCACAATA
>JAHWFP010049699.1:9141-29828 GCA_023313725.1 Lithobius niger | reverse complement strand
ACTTGGCGGTTCCTTTTACCAGTTTTGGCTTTGATATATCTATTTTCCCGTACCATCGTCAAATTCACGAAAATGTGAGTCCAAAGTTTCGGATAATGAATGTTCCATAGCCAATTTTTGAGTTTGACTTTTTATTTATTGAGAGCGGTAATTCTTCCTTTAATTTCCTGCCAAGATAGTTGTTGTTGTTTGTGTTTAGGGAGCTGGGTTATCTGCCCTACGATGATGAGAGGGATAAGTTAGCTGGAGAAATCCAACTGGAAAACCCAGAATCTTTGACATGCCACTATCGACATGAGCCTGAGGCACCACAGGGCCCTTCTCCTCCCGAAGTGCCAGCGTGCGGATTTGGTTGGTTGATTATTTTAGGGTGCACGAACCCCGAACTGGGTTTTCTACCCCATGACGATGAGAGGGACAATTTACCTGGAGAAATCCAGACTGAAAACCCAGGATCTGTGACATGCCACAATCAACAATAGACGAGGGACAGCTAATGAACCATGATTACAATAGTGACTTTCTAACACCTAGGTCTGACCATGAACTTGGCGGGCGGACCATACGGTGTTCTTGATTGATAAAGGTTTTTACATTCTCTAAATAAGTTGTTACCATTGTTAGCAATGCTTCTGCTATTTTGTTGACTTCACGTTTATGTACCATGACATTTTGTTGGCTCATGAAAGGTGAGGGAGTAGTGGTTAGAAGTTTAGCAAAAAACTTGTGTGGTATCGTTACCTGCATTGCTGCGTTACGCGTCGTTCTTTCTGAGGTTTTTGATGGAGGCTGTTCGATACAGAAGGGCTCTCTTGTTAGTTTTTAGGGTAGTGAGTAAGTAGAGTACCTTAGGTTACGGTTGAGCGAGTGGTGTACTTGGCCAGTAGGCTCAATAAAATTAAAACTATTTTGCACTAGCATCGTACCCGGCTTCGCCCGGGGATTTGTTTGACCCGTGGTTGTTTCCCAGTATTTGCTCAGTGCTGCCTGATCGTTCACTGCAACAGTCGATTTTTGTTGGTGTAACACTCCCCCTTTCCGCCAATCCTCTCCCTCCCCTCTCCCCTCCTCCTTTTATTCCGTCCTCTCCCTCTCCTCTTGGTTTCCTTACCTTTCTCCTCTTTGCTATACGTAGTTGAACACGTACCCGGCTCCCGGCAACCATGCTTGTTTGCTTGTTCTCTTGTTAGAGCCAATTGTTAGCCGAGGCAACAATGTGCCAATTTCAACTTCTTTTCAGGGCAACAACGTCCCAGTTTCAACTTCATGCCAAAGAATTGACACACTCGCACGTTTTCATTGTTCCCCTTCCGGGGGTCGTTGCGGTTGCTTCATTTCTGCTATGAGACTTTGGTTTATATATGTAAGAAGATTTACTCCTTCACACAATTTGAGCGTTGAGAAGAATGAGTGGTACATTATCTAAGCACTGTTGCTTAATTCCAAAGTTCTCCTTCGGCAAAGAAGGAAAATGAGAAATGACCCCTTCACCTAACGACAATACATTTTTTTTTCGTAACAATAATCGACCTTTTAGAATGGCGCGATTGAAATTGTTGTACGGGTATTGACGAGAGAGCAAACCTTTCTAATGTTGCAAACGGTGCATCAAACTCCACCGGTGCTCTTCAACTAATCTATAATCTACCCCAAAACAAAACTTGTTAAGGATTCCCGCCAAGCTTTTCAGCCGTGTAAAATCGTGATATCAAACGCCAAGCTCTTTCATTAATCCCACTGAGTAATAATAGTTCGTAGGTTAAATGAAATATATGAAAACTGCTTACTGCGCAATTTTCAATTGTTTCATTTAACGTTAGAATTCTTACTCGGTGCGATTAGCTTGGTGAAAGAGCTTGGCGTTTGATATTACGACTTTACATGGTCGAAAAGCTTGGCGGAAATTGTTAATCCTTTCATGCCCGAATTAAATCTGGTGACTTTTTTTAAGGTCAGTCGTGAAATTCGAACCGACATTCACTCGGTTTGGAAATGACAATGCAAACCACTCGGCTGTTGCTGCTCACTTTGCTCGTGGTCCCCAGGGATCCCTCACAAAGCTCGCGGCATGGCTGGGGATTTACTTTTTGTTCCATCTTGTAGCTGTTGCCATTTGGCTACTGACGGCACGAATGGGTTAACAAGTTTTGTTTTGCAGAAGATATCAGATGTTTTTGGTTCAAATTGATGAAATCCGTTTTTTTCTTAGTAATTATGAGATGGAAACACCAATCTAGTTTTTCGGTCTTTTTTTTGTCTTTGTTGCTTTCGCTACAGTTTAAGGACAGCTGTCACCTTTTCTTATGATTAGTATTTCTTATTAGTACTGCTGACGCACGGACTTACGAGATGTTGAGTTTGGCATTGTTGCATAAAACAATGTTTAAAACAATGTAAAACAATCAATTTGGTCGTAGAGAGGTCCCTAACCCCGAACGATTAGAAGACCAATAAGAAGAGGTCTTGTGAAAAGAGCACACCTCCAGAGCAATACCTGTAAATTGAGCTAATAACCAGCGCATGGAAGAATTTATTTTACAAGAAATGGCGATAGTAGTCGTTAGTAAGTAGGCAAATATCAACGTGATTCATGTCGTTTTTTCAACAAGAAAACGTTAAGCTGAGTGAGGACTTTTATGCTGTCAGGCGACCAAAGTATCCCGATCAAACAAGTTTCAGCCTTTTCTGTCTCATTGTTGTTTATCATCAGATGGCTGAACAGCAGCCAAACTACCTTAGCTGTAATGACACAACGTGTCTAATGATCGCCATGCTCATATACATTTTATCTGGATAGGAGTTGTCGTTTATCATCTCGGCGGGTGATTATAATCAGAAGGGTGCCAATTTTTTCAAGCACAAAGCTTGCCGAGTGATTGAGTGAGTGTTTTATTCTGGGAGCTACAGCCATACCTGGCCACCACCCCCCACCACAACCAAATTACAATCAGTTACAAAATGTTGATACTCAAATTACACCAACGGACACAGCCCAAAAGACACCGGCCCTACACCAATCGTCCAGCCGCCGCACAGAACGCCGCTACAGCTTTCAAGCCACGCATACCAAAGTTACCGTTTGACGAAACCAAGACCGCTGAGATAGTAGCTGCGCTCCACTCTAGGCCCGTCAGCTTGCTTCTGTTTAGCGACGAAGCCGGGTATGACTGCTAGTAAATATGTATATTCATACGGTCGGCTGTTATGAACTTCATGTTAGTAAAATGAACTATTACTACTAGTTGTATCCTCGTCGTAACATACGTTCGTAGCAGGTTCCCGAATACGCAACTGAAATATTTCATTAGACATCATGAAATGAAAAGAGCCGCCGACGCCCCCCCCCCCCCCCGGACCCCCTGTCCCTCCGCCACATTCCCCCATTGTGTGGTCATGTTCCCCCTACCATGCGTGCCCCCGGTAGCCCCTGCCCTCTCCCCCCACATTTCCCCATTATGTGGTCTCTCCATCCCTGGTCCTACTCTCCTGGAACCCCTGGTGTTTGGTTTTCTTAGGGAAGTAATTACCGTTTTTATTGCTCTCGAAATATCCATTACCTCACTTTCCTTATAGCAGTTCTTTCCGTTTGAAGGGCTCAATCCCCTAGAAGAGAAGTTGGCTTGCATGCTTTGCTCGCAGCTCCCATCTACTGCGCAGGCATGCAGGCGTCGCCCAGCGCTGGGCTTCATTCTTTCTTCCTAAGGCAGCCACGACGTACGATTCTCTTCAAAGGCTCTCCCTCTTCTTGCTACTGGACTACCAAAACCAGACAGGTTCTCATGGACTCCCCAGTTGTCATCTCCTCTCCGGACTGCTTCGCTCCATCGACTTTCCGGCCCCGGCCTCCGGACCAGCTCGTTGGGCGCCAATCTTCTTCCTCTACTTCTTCTCCCGGCTTCTCTCCAGATTCCTTTCATGGGGCTAACAGATTCAACAAAAACACAGTGGCACCGAATTCCTCGGCAACCTCTTTTGTCACAAGCCGCTGCGCCACGGCGAAGTGGTTGCATATGTTCTTTCAAACCTTCCCAGATTCATCTGAATCGTCGGCATCGACTGGCCTCTGCTTCCCTCGGCCGCATTCTGGGCTCCTACATCTGCATACACATCCTCCGCCACGCCGGTCTCGTCCCCGAATTCTGGAATCTCCGCCTTCACTAGCAGATTCCACACCTTCGAGTTCACTCAACAGTTCCGGGATACACGGTATTCGACTACCGATCCCCTTTCCTCCGTTTAATCTTTCTGTTTCACCGACTGACTGCTGTTTCCCGTCCACATGAAGAAGATTTCGCCGACTCGATCTCCGGTCTGCTATAAAGAAATTGAGGTAATGGACATATTTGGCGGCAATAAAAACTTTGAAATACTTGGACTAGCATGGTTGATTTCTGTTTTTGTTGCCTAACCGAAAACATACATTACCTCGGCCCGCTGGCCTCCCCTCTCGGTCGCCAAGGTAGATCCAGTGTGGAAAAAAAAGATGCCGCCCAGAGCCAGGCGACGCTTTATACAGAGGCCTGCGCTCCTGCGCAGTAGATGGGAGCTGCGAGCAAGGCAGGCAAGCCAACTACTCTTCTAGGAAACAAAATCATAAATCAACCAGGCTAGTCCTGGTTATTTCAAAGTTTTCGAAGGAGGCTGATTGCTTGTTTCTCCGTTTTGATACCAAGCACGATAAGCCCACAACAACGATCGTGCACGTAGTGATTGTTACTCAACCAACTTTAAAACTATTCAACTCGGCTCTAATAGCCAGCATTACTGAAGCAATATTTCGTTTGTGACAGTTTGTTACAGAGCACACCCGTTCACATTGTGAGCTGCACACTCTTTATATTTGCTTCCGTAATTTGAGCCGTTGTTTTCATTGGCTGTTTCCTTGTTATTTACTTAGTTTGATCCGTGTTCATTGGCTGTCTTAATGATGAATTTGCTGTGTGCATCTCGTCCCAGCTGCTAACTTGAGTTTGTTCTGATACCCAACTTAAGCGTATCAAGACCAACATGGCAGAAGAACCTGCTATTATTATTATTAAAAATAGTGGGACCCGTGCATCCTGTGGTTTGAGTCTCCCAGTCTTAGCCTCTCCCGGTGTTTGGTCGTCTTAGGAATGTAAATCGTGTTTGTAACATTTCAATGTTTGACTGATCCTTTAATTTTACTCGTTCACAACGCGACCTGATGTGAACCAGACCCATACAACCTAATGGGCCATACTATAACCTAAGGTCCGTGCGATTACGATTAGACGATGTTTCGTTAGTGGAACCGATATTCTATGATCTGAACCTTTAAGGTCTTCGTTAGGCCATTGCTTGAATATGCAAGTCAAGTATGGTCACCACACCTATTAAAAGATGTAAGATATATTAAGTCTGTACAAAGAACTTTTACTAAACGCATCCCAGGTCTGCATTATTTAACATATGGTAGGCATCTTGAGTTGCTGAAACTTGAATCCCTGGAACTCCGTCGGCTCAGAGCGGACCTACATTTGACATTTTCTATTATTCATAACTTAACGACAATTAATGTGTCTGACTTCTTCACTATCCGTGGGAACTCTCGTACAAGGGGTCACCCTTGGAAGCTAGCTGTGGCCAAGTGCAACTTAAATTGGAGGAAATTTTTCTTTTGCAATCGCGTGGTCCGGCCTTAGAACTCACTTCCATTGTATGTTGTTTCAGCGCCCACTATTTCTGTGTTCAAACTTATTGATGTAAACCTTGATAAGTTTCTTTCTTGTGCGTTTAAATGAGGAATGGTGTCAGTGGACCTTCGATGTCCCTTCCTTCTTCTGTCGGCAATTTGCTTGACAAATAAATATTGTTATTATTATATTATCATCCTCTTCCATGCACTTACATATGTATGAATATGTCGTCTAATGTTAAGTGTTAACGGCACTTACCCCTCTTACTCCCTCCCCCTCGCCTTCCTACTTTTACTCCCGTTTCCCCCTTCTCATCGCTTCTTTTCTCTGGTCTTCTTTTCCCTCGTCTTCCCTCTTCTCCCATACCCTCCACTCTCTTGCCACAACCCTCCCATGTTTGTTCAACGGCATCACGACCGAGGGTACACGGAGGTTTCTTACGTCGCTTTACCTTACGTCGACTTGAACTTACGTCACTTTACGAGAGAGGTGGTTACACGGTCATTCAAGTACGAGTGAGCTAAAACGACAACGGATACACGGTTGTTCCTGCTAAGTCGATGTAGTGTCTCGTTTATCTAATCCCCCCATTAACCAAACCCCTCTCTATTCCCAAGTCCCTACTCAGCTAGCTGGGCTTTCGACTTCGTTTTACGGAAGTGACTGGTTCCGTCCTAGTTTTGTGACGTTTACGCGCACTCGTTTCAACCAATCATAAAGGAAAGCAATCCTTGGTGCGACGTAGAAAATGGGTTTTAGGTGGGTACACGTAGATTATTAAAGCGCTTCAACTCCTTATGTCGATGTAATGAGGTGGTTTGAGATAAAGCGACTTAAAAGTGGTTTTAAGTGGTTACACGGACGTACTAAAGGGATATACGTCAAAACAGCGCACGACAGAACAGCGCACGACAAAACAGCGCGACGACAAAAAAACACACGACAAAGTAAGGCACGACAAAACAGCGTGACGACATAATAGCGCACGACAAAACAGCCCACGACAAAATAGCGCACGACAAAATAGCACAAAAAGTTATTTTAAAGCGATGATACTTCAAAATTATCATCTGCTGTGGGCAATTTCTGTCTTAATTATTTATTAATTACAAACTGCAGATTGGAATAAAAACATATTTCAACGTCAGGATCAGCATGGTACCCCCTACCCCACACCGATCATAAAACTAAGTGAAGCCAACATTCTGTAAAAAATAAAATCGTACTTTTAATTGAAAGTTGCGGGCCATTTCTGTCGTATTTATTTAGGCCTAAAAAATTACATTAAATTACAAACAGTAGATAAGAATAAAAACAATTAATTTAGACTTCAGGATCAGCATGGTTTCTCCGCGCGCCCCCCCCCACCCCCCTTCTCCCCACCCAACACACCAACACTACTCGTAAGGAACACTACTGCTTAAACTTTGCGAACGCCAACATTTTGTCACACCACTGGGCTCTTTTTTTTTCCATACGGGTGACCAGAAACATTAATTGCCGGAAATTTCGAATTGGGGTTGTCCAAAAACACTCGAATTAAAGACACGGTAAAAATTTCTTGGTCACTTACGTTCGGACAGTCGATGTGGACCACGGGAAAGATGAGGAAGGCGGCTGAACTAATTTAGCAGTATCATCGTTTTAAAGCTACTTTTTGCGCTATTTTGTCGTGCACTATTTTGTTGTGCACTATTTTGGCGTGCGCTGTTTTTAGTCGCTCTGTTTTGTCGTGCGCTATTTTGTCGTGAGCTATTTTGTCGTCGTGCTGAATCATCGTCGTGCTGTATCGTCGTTGTGCTGTTTTGTCGCACGCTGTTTTGTCGTGCGCTGTTTGTCGTCACGCTGGTTTGACGCCGCTGTTTTGTCATGCGCTGTTTTGTCGTCACGCTGGTTTGACGCCGCTGTTTTGTCGTGCGCTGTTATTTCCGCACTGTTTTGACGGGATACCTTCTTAAAGTGGTCTAAGTACGACATCGACGTAGGTTAATACGACTAAGATATATTAAGTCGACTTAAGATAAGCCACGTAAGAAACCTCCGTGTACCGTCGGTCAACGTTAACGGGACTTTTCCACCAAGATTTTGAAAGTGTTAACGGGACTTCCATCTCTTAACGCCTCTTCTTCCCCTTTACCCTTCTCCCTCCCCTCTCTCCTCCTCCCCCTCCCCTTCCCTTCCCCTTTCCTTGTCTTCCCCTATTCTTCCCTCTCTTCTCGTCTCCGGGGCGTCAGACGAAAGTCTAACTGAAAAATCGAATAATGGGATATTTGTCTAATATCTGCCTGAATAAAAAATCTGTAAATCATCTAAATGGAATGTCGTATAATCGATAATGGTATAATGGATAATTGTCTAACTGGACAATAATATGGCTGCTATCTATGATGTTATATGTACAGCCGCAGCAAGCGCGGCAGCGCAAGCGAGACAGAAACGTTAAACGATTTTCCATTAAAAGAATTTCATGTTAGATGATTTTCCGTTAGATTGTTGTACTGTATACATTCTTCTAGTTATGCGATTTTCCAGTTAGACGATCATCCTTCCCTTCTCTTCTTCCCTCCTGCCTCTTCCCTCCCTTGGAATAACCCTCCTATGTGTATCTATAATCTTTAATAATAATAATGTTCAAGGGCATAGCGTTAACGGGTCATTTCCGCCGAGATTGTAGCTCAGACCCATCAAAGAGGCATACCTGTGTTTTACTGAATGCTAAAAAAAAACCTTATCACGGAGAAAGTCAGTATTCAGTATGCAAGCAAGCCCTGCTCTAAGTTAATGTCCGTGATTGTCTCCGCCAACCATGAAACGATAAGTCACGTGGGTACCACACACCGCCAAATTGTTGCAAGTAATTTCCCTTCATTTACCAAGGGAGCAACGCTCGCACATGCAGTGACTGTTGCCGCCCTCTTTGAAACAATTCAACTTCGCTCTGGATGTCAGCATCTACGAAATAAATGCGCCTTTCCATTGTATCAGGCTCCCAATTTCGAGGCCCACTCGAGGTTCGTGCGGCACCTTAAGAACCTGGAAATGTCGTTGAAAATAAAAATGAAATACCAGTCTTGAAATATTGAATATGAAATCATGAAAATCTCAATCTCAATAGGATAAACGGAAAGGATGCGACTTGACTTGGATAATGCTGAAATATGCTGAAAGTAGGAGAGTGTAGTCTATATTATACACTTACATTATTCTTACAATAGTCTTGAAAGTTGGGATATGGTTTTAATTTTATTTATGTGGCTAATGGTTGAACACAACAGTAAGGTTTCACGTGGACTAAACATCACAGGTACACTGCGGTATATGAAACTTTACAGGAAAGTTTATTTGTGTCCCTTTGTTGTTTTGGCTTCGAATCAGTTAAACCTAACCTTAAACATCAAACCAGTTCGTTTTTTTTTTAATTCGTGATACTCTTGACATACTAAGTTGGTTTTTTGTACTCAGTGGAATTTGGAAGTAGGTTTGTCCGCAGCAAAGTTGTCCTTTATTTGTGTCTGGCGTTTGCTGATTGGCATTGTTGCATAAAAACAATGTTTAAAACAATAAAATGGATCGTTTGGGGCCCCGTAACTCCTGACCGGGATGACCAATTGAAATTTCTATTTCTATAAAGGGCTCATCTCCGGAAGTTGCTCTTTCAAATGAGCTTAGAACCAGTTTTCTACGACAAGTGGTTTAGTCTGTAGAGACACTGTTTAAACGTGTCCAAATAAGTCTATCATTATCACGTTTAATACCTAACTGAAACTCACGAATGCAGCTCAGATCCAGATCACCATAGTGCCAAATCGGAAATGAATTCCAAATTGGTACACGTGTTGGCCAACTGCCACAAAGCTCGTATACCAAATTTCAGGGAAAATGTTGAAAGACGGCGGAGAAATTAAGCATCGAAATTTCAGCTTTAATAACATGGGAGACCGAGGTAAAACCTTACTGTAAAGGCTATTAGTAGATACAAAATGTACTGCTACTTCTCGTACTGACGTCATTAGCACACATATTACGATATCGTCACAAGCCAGTCATTATAAGGCAATTAAACTTCAATTAAAGATAATTCCGGACTCTCGGCTATTCTGTCTGCAACGTTTATCATTCGAAACTTTTGTAAATCCATTCTGGCAATATACATTTGATTAATGATTAGTTTTTTTGTTCGATGAGTACAATGCTGTAGTTAATCTTTTTTGCCAGTCAATAAGATAATAAGCCGAGAATATTTAATGGTCCATCAAATTAACTATATGCCCACATGTGGTTTCCCATTACGCACTGAGCAAACAATACGCAGCAGAAATAAAATAGGTTTTAAAAAAGGGTATAAAAAGACTTGCTGATTCGAAATAAGTCCTCTTTCGTCCAGTTCTCGACTCAATCTTCAGCTCAGTAAGTCTTGTGTTTCATATTTGTCCTACTCCTTTGCTGTTAGGAACGCTTAAGTGGATCTCCGCAGCCCATGTTTACTAAGCTATATCTGGCTGGACCTATAACATTCTTTTCGGGGTATGCAATATGGCTACTCATTGTTTTACGTTACCCAAGACGGAGGGGACGTACGGCGAGCCGGCCGACCACGGCGTTTGGGTACAGGTCACGAAGTTTATTGACAAATACTGGCGATTTTAAAAACAAAAATTTTACGTAGGTTTGTAAATTTTTATTAGCTTTCAACCCATTTTTAACCGCCTTTGTAAGTTGTTGGAAAACGTCACCAATGTAGAGCACGAAAAGGAGACGCCCCAAGACAGATCCCTGTGGAACTCCACAAAAGATATGCCTGGAGTCCGAGAGGGTGTTTTCAATAATAACCCGTTGAAACCGAAAAGCTCTCAACCAACATAGTAGAACTCCATCAAACCAAGTGTTAATGGGCGTGGCGAAGTGTATTTGGTTGGGGTTGGGGGGGAGGGCAGACAGGTAAAATTTGCCGACTCATCACGTCTGCTAGGGGTCTAGGATCTGGGAAGCGCTGTTAGCTCACCCATGGGGAGGGGGGGGGTGATCTCACGGATTTTTAGATATTCTAAGGCCTTTTCCTGGCTTCAAACGATATGTTTTAGACATAAATGAACATTAATCGCTGTGAATGTTTCAGGCATTTCTTAGGGCTCCAGGAGGATGGAAGAGAACCAATGAATAGTAGGAAGAAAATATTTTTTGTAATCACCATCCCATGGCCTAAATTTACGTTCAGTGGCTTTAGACGAATGCTGGATGATCCCTGCTGTATACATGAAGATTCACCGCCATACCTAATGCTCATGTGTTTTCCACATGTGAAAAGCAAGGGATGTAACTGAAAATAGGATTTGGTTTCGTTCCTGTAATGCCATATCACCACTCGCAGTCTACTTGTTATTCATTCTAGCCTTTACACTGTTACGATCATCGGGTCATTTTCAACTTAACAACACGTAATGAAGAAGTCTTTTACGGTATTTTTCAACCCCCCCCCCCCCCCTTCCCCCAAAACAAAACTTCTTAAGGAATCCCGTCAGGCTTTTTGGTCATTTGAAGTCGTCGTATCAAACGTGAAACTCGTTTGTCAAATTAATCACCAGGGTACACAATTCGGGTTGAGGGGAAGTACCTCATTTTTCATTTAAACCAGGGTTCGAAAGTTAATGACAAATGTGAAAATTACTTACTGTACGAACGTTTGATTAATGATTAGGGATTAATGATTAATGAACTAACTTGACGAAAGACCTTAGGGTTTGATCTCAAGACTTCAAATGGCCAAAAAGCTTGGCAGAAATCCGTAACAAGTTCTGCTTTAGGGAGAAATCACATTTGTTGGTCCAAATTGATAAAATCAGTTTTTTTTTTCCTTAGCAATTTCGAAATGAAAATCCGAAATATCCCTATTTTTGTAGTGTCTTAGTTCCGAGTGTCGTAAGCCCTTATCTACCGGATATCCGCATCTCAGCCTCTTGTAACAATACAAGGATGCAAGAACACAACAATGAACGGGCTGTATGCTGACAACAATGAAAAAGGCCGCCCGTTCTCAGCACTCGATTAACAACAATGAAAGAAGGCCGTCCGAAGCCGTAATAGAACACAATACGCAAAAGAAAGCGTTTTTTCCCTTTCCGCCTTGCATTGTTGGATTACTCCGTGCACTACATCATTATTGGAGTCGCGTGCTTCTTCATTGTCGGGCAGAGATGCGGACATCGGTAAGTAAATAAGTTATCGCCTGCTTCCCTCGTACAAAGAACTAACAATCGCTCGGCCCTGCGGCCCTCGACATTGTTATAAGTTCTCAGCACTCGGGAATCAGGCGATAACCTATACGGTGTACATTTGGCTAGCTGACAAGGCCGAGTAATAGGCGAGTCGAGTTGACTCGCTACTCGCCCTTTACTCGCCCAATACTCTCCCAACTGTAAGGACTCGTTTATGTAAAGACAGTTTTTCTCGCTCACTAGCTTACTAAATCTGATGGATTTCTCCAGCTAAACCTGTCCCTCTCATGGTCGTACGGCAGATAAACCAATTTGGGTTCGTGCTCCTCAAAAGCAAAACAAGCAATAACACAATAAAAGTCCCTGTGGTGTCTCGTGCTCATGTCGATTGTGCATATTAAAGAACCTGAGTTTTCTGCGTGGATTTCTCCACCTAAATTGTGCCTCTCGTCGTCGTGGGGCAGATAACCCAGTTTGGGTTCGAGCTTTCTAAAAAAAAAAAAAAGAAAGAAAAATGCAGTCTGGGATGTCCAGGTTCAATGATGGCCTCTGTCATCCCCTGGTATTTGGGACGAGAAGGAACCTGTGGTGTCTCGTGCTCATTTCCATTGTGGCATGTGAACGATCCTGGCTTTTAGGCTTGGATTTCTCCAGCTAAATATTTCCTCTCATCGTCTACAGTCGGGCAAATAAATCGGTTTGGGGTTCGGCTCCCTCAAGTAAAAATAAAAAAGCGTGGTAACTCTTCCCCATTGGTACTTTGAATTTACTCTTCCCTTCAACTGCCAAACCAGCAAAGGCAAGTCCCACGGTTAAACTGAAGCTGTCTGCAAAATTTCAGCTTTACGCACCGCACTGAAGAATTTATTTTCATGAAATTAGCTAGTTGACTAACTGGTACTGTAATCAGGCCAACATCCCCAGATGTCTGTACGCAGACAACTGCCCGAGTTGTAAAAAACACAAATGTCTAGTAGTCGCCATGTTCATATATATTTTTTTTATGGATAAGACAGACGTTAATGTTACCGTTGAATCTTGGCGGGCGACAGACTAGAGTGTGTCTTAATACCACGAACCACGATATAACGCAAAATAATTTAAGTTGGCATTCCACGAAAACTGCTTTATTTGCTATAATTTTCGGTACAAATATGCAGGTATGATTACGGATTCGGTATTGTAACGAGGCCTATCATGTAAATAATACTCTTTGTGACACGAGCCGGGAAACCTTTCTTTTGCAGTATGAATAAAGAATCGTATAGTTTCAGCGGCCTATCTTGAGTTCGCTGCAGAAGGAACACAGATAATCGATTTTACGTTTTTAGTAGCGGAGTGCCTTGCTGATACCCAAGATAGTTACAAAAACGATGGCGGCCGTCGATTAGAGCCGCCTCCTCCAGGAAGACGTAGCCGCTCATAAAATACTTGCAGGACTCGAGATACGCCGCGCACGCAAAAGGTTCCTAGATTTTTTTCTCGTTGATTTTTTCCGTTGGATTTTTTTTTAACGCAGATTCGCACTTAGCAGCAATATATTGTGTATCGAAATCGCTCATTATATTTGCTTGAAAGGTCCGGCCGGAAAAGACCGCGGATTTTGGGTGAAAATAGCATACGCGACTAAATTGCACAACATGGCCGCGGAAATCGTTGCTTATTCGGTGTTTTTTCCTGTTGCCGGTTTCTGTCAGTCGAGAACGTTAGACTGTTATATCCCAAAAGAATGCCAAGTGAGATGCTGCGGCTCTCTTTCTTGAATCACTATCTGGATACATGAATGGATCAGTGGTTACTCGGGCCAGCACAGAGAAATAGCTCAACTGTGGATGTGATAACTTTAAACATTACTTAAAATAGATTTTAAAGTTAATAAAAATTCGTCAAGTTAAAGCTGCGTATAACAATATTTTTTTTTTAATTTTGACAAATATTACTAATTGTCAGTAGATACCGTGCCGTACGTACAAAAAGAATTGTTGTATTAGGCTGCTAAAAATTAATTAAGTAGTTCTCAGGAGTGGTACTTTACGTTTTTTTTTTACCTTTTATTCGTGATTTTTCAATGTGGGCGGGCGATGGTTTTTTATTTTTTTATTTATATTTATTTACAACATAAATGCAGCGCCCAATAGGCAAAAAGCAATATCAAAATAAAGTACACAAATATACAAAAAACAACAACAATCAAAATTAAAAAAAAAAGAACTCAACAAGGTACAATACGCTTAAATAGTAGGGTTACATTCTAAAATTCTTCGGCTGAAAATAACTTTGGTTGAAAAAACAGTTTCATTTCTGCAGGTGACAAACTCGTTTGGTAGTTTGTTCCAACCCCCCACCCCACCGTCCGGCCCCCCCTAAGATCCCGCAAACACATTTTTTCCGACACTGATACCTCTTTACTTTCATAGAATGGTCTAGCCTACCAAGAAAATCAGGTGGTTTCCAATATTTATCAGGATCAAGTATGGTACTTTGATGCAAGACCCGATAAAAGAGCATCAGTCCATGGTCTTTACGCCTGTTTGCTAATGATTTTTTTCCAAACAAAACAAAATCAGCAGGTTACTTTTTGTTGTGGAGCACAAAATCTGTGTTTTAATTCCAGGGTGAGCGTGTAAAAGTTGCGTATTTGATAAATCAATCTTTAGAAGAAATTTTTTAGTTGTGACATGCCTCTGAGCGACCCTAAGATTTGCTTCGAGGCCATCATGTGAATGGAGCAAAGAGTTGATATGGTCATCGGCCCCAGAAAATGTTTGATGAAAATGCTTATGCGTGATCGGAATTTTAAAAATTTTTTACACAATATCATAAAAAACGTTTCATGCACTGAGAAAAAAAAAAAACCCATGCGTGCGCTCCCGAGAACCGCTTAATTAACTTTTAGCAGCCTTAAATCAAATCACCGTAAACTGGCGGACATTACAGCAAGGTTGTTCCGTGCTGACGCTATTTTGTTTGAAGGCCTCAGCAATAAGCTTGAAAAGAAAAAAGCCTGCAAGTAAAGGGGTAAATACAGTTTGAAAGTGGCCTTCACACAGGAATCGGGCATAATTGATTTGTAAAGGTACATTCCTCCTAACACCGTGTTTCTCGATCGACCACATCAAGTACAGCCCCCAAAGGTCTATTTGCTTACCGTTAGTCAATCCCTTGGTAAAAATCTGTTATAAAATGTGGCGTCTAGGAGATTTTCTGTTGAACACCGGGAACTACATTTACTGCATCCTGCGATTATACGATCCTTTGCGCGCTTACAATAACCATGAAGTTTCATCTGTGTGTGTGTGTGCATGTACTAATTTTTAATCGTTTGCTAATAATTACCATGAGATCAAAAATCTAAAAGACTAATGCGATAAAAATTTTAATTATTTATGCCTATTGAACGCCGAAGAAAAAAAATTAAAATTAAAATCATTCCGGTTTGTGAAGACACAGTTTTTAACTTGATGCTGTTTGGTATGCTATCTCAGTTAGCCTTGTATTCTTACGCCGAGTCTCGTGAAACGGTGCGATAGTAACATGCGCGTATGGAGATCTACGCGTGGCTGTTATAAAGTAGACCGGATGTGACTTTAAGCTTGGCATTTCCATGAATCATGAATGCATCCATTGAATCCTACGTTTACTTCCGCATGAGAGCCACTCGTGGCGCATCCTTCCTATCTGTGACACATGCATGCCCTGCATTCCTAGCCTCGAGTTCCTCATGGAAGGAAGTAACCTTGATTTCGGCAGCGATTTGAGGTCAACTTTCCTCGTGTATTGCGTGTGATAGAGGTAAGAGTGAAATCATGGGATCGTTTTGGTGCCAAAAAAGTTTCGTTTGGTTATGAACGTGTATTCGTAAGTCGTTGAACTTTTTGACTGTAAATAGCCTAATTGTAAGTTACGTTTCTTAATCGTATTTTTTGTTTGGTCTTACTTAGGTCACCAGTAGCAATTCAGCATGAAGCTCCAAGTTGTTTTGATGGTGAGTAACAGCAGTAAATCCATTATATCAACTTACAGAAGTGTTAAGTTTTAGAAAGTTGGCTGATTTTAAGCGTGTTTTTACGTCACGCAATTTAATAATTTGTGACGGGACGTGACGTAACTGTGAATTCGAACATAAAACCCACAATTCAGCCTTTTCATAGTAGGTACTAGATGCTTGCAAAGTCAAGCTGATATTATCAACGCAACCGAAACAAACGAGCAATATTACATTGCTGCAAACATTGAATCATCTCACTAGTGGTTGCCGAAGGAACAATTTTACAACATAAATTAATTTTGGTTTGGGTTATTTTATTTTATTTCTTATTTATTATTATTTAATTTTTTAATGAAATTGTGTGCTTGTCATATTAAAATTAACTGCATTTGATTTCAAATAAAAAAAATTGGGTGGGGGGGGGTGGTTTCTCTTTGTTTATTACTGGAGTGAAAGAACGGAGCTCCCTATGCAGTGACGCTTTGGAGTTTCCTTGTAATATCATCACGCCTGAACTACTGAACCGATTTTGATGAAATTTTGTATGTTGACCAAGTAAAACTCGGAGAGGGATTTTTTTTTCTGATCGCAAAATGTGGTATGCTTTGGGCAGGAAATTACGGAAAAGTCTATCGAAAATTGTTCGAAACCACTGTTGTTTGGCACCAATCGTTAAAAACCAGTTATTAGAAACAGTTTTTGGTGTGGTTTTACACCGAATAATGACTTTTACAAACAAAGGAGTCAACAGTTTTGAGGATCAACAATTCAGGTTGACGAGAAACATGCAACCGTATTATCGATCAATGAAAAATTGTTTCGTAGTTGAGAATAAAAACAAACAACCCGAAAAAAATTTGGAGGATTCAGTACGAAAAGGAAGGGAGAGCAAGAAGGGCGGGTGGGAGTAAGGGGGGGGGGGGGGAGTAATCGTCTAACTGGAGAATCGTCTAACTGGAGAATCGCATAATTGGAAGAACGTATACAGTATAACGGAAAATCGTATAACATGAAATTCGTATAATGAAAAATCGTCTAATGTCCCTGCCTCGCTCGCGCTATAGTGCTCGCTGCGGCTATACATATAACATTAGAAACCGCAGAATTATTATTGTCCAGTTAGACGTTTACCCATTATACGATTATCCATTATACGGTATTCCATTTAGATGATTTTACAATTTTTTTATTTAGGCAGATATTAGACAATTACGCAATTAGACGAATTTCCAGTTAGACTTTCATCCGACGCCCCGTGAGGGAGGACGGAAAAAGGGGGAGGGAATGAAAAAAAAGTAACGGAGTGAGGGGGAGGAAAGCACGTAGTGAGGGAGGGAGTATCAATAATGAGATGCAGCTGCCCCCCCCCCCCCCTCCTCCCATTACCTCTCGGAAACAGCCAATGCCCTCCCGAAATAAAATCTCTCTCCACTCCTATATAATTATAATTATAATGGCGTTGGTCCTAGTTATTATTTGTTTAATTATCATGAATTTAATTTTGGTTTTGTTTGGCGTAGATTTTCTCTTAAATTGGTGGGTCTTATACATTACATATTGTTGCCTGGCAACCATCGCGGGATGATGTTGGCAGCTGTGTTGTCTTGTTCGTTTGTTTTGGTAATGGTGAGAATAACAGCTTGGCTGTCAAAAGCTACAGGGGATAAATTAAATAGCTACTGTGAAAAGGCTGTGTTGTGGGAATTAAATTCACGAGTCAGTTTTTATTAGAAAAAGAAGACAAAGAAACCATGAGCTGTAACGGACACATTGAAAGACTTATTGTAAATTCAGCTGTTTTCTCCATTTCAGAATCACCCGGGTGTACACTAACATTTAAAATTTTTATTTTTCAATTTTAATTTTTTCTATTTTAAACTTAAAATTTTTATTTTTAAATATTTAATTTTCATTTTTACACTTTTTTTTAAAGTTCAACTTTTGAATGTTTTTTATTTTATTTCTTATTTAAAAATTTTTTAAATTGAGTTAATTTTAATTTTATTTCAACAATTTTTTTTTAATATCTTCAAATTTAACTTGAGCTTGGAAATATTTAACAAACCACTTGTTTGCGAGAATTCATTCTGCGCGTCCATTTCACCCACAGTTTTTTCATTATTATTTTTTAAATTTCAATTACTAATCCTCTGCTAACTTTTTTTTCAATGCTCATTCCAATGCTGTTTGTTTATGTTATTGCACATCAAAAACAAGAACGTTAAAAAAAAAGTAGAAATTAAATATTTAAAAATAAAAATTTTAAGTTTAAAATAGAAAAAAAATTAAAATTGAAAAATAAAAAAATAAAATCTTAATTGTTAGTGTACACCCGGGTGAATTCTGAAATAGAGAACAGCTGAATTTACAATAAGTCTTTCAATATAACCGTTATACCTCACGGTTTCTTTGTGTATTTTTTCTAATAAAAACTGACTCGTGGTCTTAATTCCCACAACACCGCCTTTTCACAGTAGATATTTAATTTATTCCTTGAAGCTTTCGACAGCCAAGTTGTCATTCACACCACAACCAAGATCATCTTTACCATACACTTCATCTCTTGTTAGTGAGTCGATCATTGATATATTCCCGGTAGTGAGTTTCCAGTAATTCTGATTGTTGGAGGCTTTTGGGAGTTTATCAACCCCGCACTGAGCGAGGCAATCCACACCCTGCCGGAGGTATATATGAGTGCTCAATTTACGGGTACTTTAGCCTGTGCACTCATCGTATGCGCTCGATTTATGTGCGCTCGTATAGCCATGACGCCTGCGTGCTCCCGGTGTCTACATCTGAAGGCCAGAATGAACAAGTTCTTAAGTTTAGTCCACTCCCACCTAAACAAGATGTTGACTTGTGGTTTCGTTCTAATCTTGTTAGTCTTTATTTACCTTGTACTTGATGTTCTCCTGTCGATATAATGGGGGGGGCGCGCCCCGATGAGGCGTAATGGCGCGTCGACAGCTTGGTCATTAGCGCCAACCTCAGTCACAGTGCAGTGCAGAAATAATGGCGCCTTTATAGGTAATTAAACGGACTTTCCTCCAAACAAGATGATACGTTTAAGTTTTTTTTTTCGATATTCCTTATCAAGAAGCGTCATTACCAGGGTTTATTTCCTATCGTTTAGTACGAAGTTTTCAAATAAATACACGTGTTTTTTAATCCTTGATAATGTTTTGGTCTTGGGTACTGACACGATAAAATTATGTCTGCTAATTAACAGATTTCTGTTTTTTTTTTTTAAGTAGGCAATATTTTTCAAAGCAGCATTTTCAGATGCGGTTTTTTTAACGTTGTCAAACTTTATGACGTTTCACTTTTCATTCAAGCTGTTTTTTTTTCCCCGGGAGCTGACCAACGATGCAAATTCCTAAATTACTGTACTTCAAACAAATTTTTAAGTTATATACCAAAAAGAAAATATCACCAAAGAGTAAAGAGAGCATTAAATTTTCTCGTTAGGGTACAGGTTCCGGATTGCCAGCTTTTTCTTTAATATATGCAATGTGCACTGCAGCCTTCAAGAATTTTCTCTTCTTGTAAAGAAAATTTTCAGTTTTTTAGTTAGGTCGCCATTCTCACTACCGAGTGTAAACAATTCTGGTTCTGGATCTCGATTTTTGTCTTGATTTTTATAGTCTTGTCTTTTCTTGTCTGTATTTTTCGATTGTCATGTCTTGATTTTTGGAGAGGCTCGGCCAAGCGAAGCTCTGCTGTGATCACACTCCAATGTAATCTTAGACCGGACATCACGCGAAAACCACGAGGATCATCCAAATCAAACTTTGCGTGCAGCAGCACGGGTGTCTGGACAAAGTTTATAAAAAAAAAAAATCCAAAATCAAACATGTGGTTGAGGAACCATCAGGGTGACAAAAGGGACCAATAGCCAAGAACCAAACAGCAACGAGATAGTGAAGCCGTGTCTAATTGTTGAAGGCATCCGATTGTTTAAAAAGTGATTGTTGGCAAACGAGTGATAACCAGGAGTGGTTAACGCTCGCTAAAACCGTTTGACCCTTTAACCCTTTGATAAAGAAGCAGACTCACTGACAGACTTGTGTAAGCAACTAAAAGCAGATTTTGTAAGTCAGGGCCGATACCGAAATTGAGCTTTATCGAGATGGGGATCGGTAAACCCAATTAGATCGGTAGTAAACCAGATTGAAAATATTTTCACTTCTCTTCGACCGACTTTGACGTCTAGCTACCTTGGCAGCCTTTTCATGGTTGAATAATATCACTACTTTTAAAGGCCGACCTTTTTTGGCAAAATAGCCAAACAGTAAGAAAGCGGAGCCCGCGTCAATATGTCGACAGTGGAAGTGATGACGGCCTAGTTAGAGACAAGACAAGGTTTGATCGTAATGTCTTGAATTTTCGTGACAAGTCAATCTCGACCGTGTCCAGTCGTGATTGTTTGATAAAAGTCAAAGCTTGACGTTGTTTTGACTTGATTTGATTTTTCTAGACAAACAAAGACTCAACTTGTTTTTTCTTTCATTTTTCGAGGCAAAGTAAGGTTCGATTTGTCTTGATTTTTCCAGACGAGACTAGATTCGATTTGTCTTGTCTTGGTCTCGAAAGTGGACAAGATCGAGATGCACAACAAGCATTGCCTGAATTTACAGGCATGAGAATGGCCACTAAACAAGAAATTAAAATTTTTTTTGCAATGAGGCATAATGCCTGATGCTATGTATTGTACAAGATTCGAATTTTTTTCGTAATGACACTAAAAATGCTAACTTTGTACTTAAGGTGGCGTGCATTGTTATATTGTACAAGGTCGAATCTTTCTTGTCTTGACAGTAAAAGCTCCAA
>JAHWFP010049698.1:19276-59452 GCA_023313725.1 Lithobius niger | reverse complement strand
ATTTCATTAGGTATGCCTTGAAGAAACACAAAACAGCATAAAACATTGGGCGGACCTTACTTCCAGGTTTTTGGCCCTGCTACCAGACTAGTATGCGAACTCAGAGCTATGCTGTACCTAGCTGGAAAAGAGCCGTTTTGTTTGCGTGTTAGCCCATCACCACCGTGGCTTAAAAATATCATAGATAATGTAGAAACTAAAAATAAAATATGCTTTAAACTGTATCTCCGCCAAGTTAATAGTCTTGATAAGAATTAACTTCGCGAAAGTCATACACAGTTTGCAAAACTAAAAATAGAGTTGGCTGTTTTACTTCATGTAGCCTTTCTCTGTTAAACAGTGCCCATGCAGAAGGCGGTTCTGTAAGGAGTAACTCCTAACTGGTATTTCGGAGGGGGGGGGGGAGTTACTGATATATTAATATTCCAACACAACATCACTGCCAGGATTTAAAAACTTTCTTAAGTAAGGCATAAACGTTAACAAAACTGCATAAAACAAAACTTAGTAAACGATTTCTGCCAAGTTTTCGCTGTCTGAAGTCGTGAAATGTCACAAATTTCATTTACTAGTTCGTCTGCTAGCCCATTCTGCCATTGCTGGCAAAATTAAAAACTGAGTTGAAAATTGAGTTGGCTGTTTGATTTGCTGTAGTCCTTTTTTTGTTAACCTATCGCTACTACGATTTGAAGATCCTTTTGTATTAATGCAGAAAAAAAAATTCCATTTTTTATACAACAAACTTGTTAAGAATTTAAAAAAAACTCGAAGGTACAATTTGACAATAAGAGTTCATAAGATACCAAATTAAAGGACAAACGCGACCCAAAAGACACTAAATGAGAGAAACATTTACCTAACATCCCTGAATCAAGGGAGAAAAAATTAAAATGGAGCATGTCGATTTCATATTATATTTAAAATCTTTTCTGCAATAATACCTCAACTTGTTTTGAACAAATCTGAGTGAAAGGTTTCGCCATTTTTTCCCATATTTTTTCATTTTTGAAAAACTGGAACATGTTGTTGCTTTAAAATGTGCAAGTTTTTTGCAGTAATTCCCTCTAGGTCGTTTAGGATAAAACTGACCAAAGATTTCACTAATTTTCAACTCTTGACAGTCCTTTGGAAACATATTTCTCCCCTACTGCCATGCTTGCACACAGCAGTTCATCGGCATTCATTATATAACCTAGACGTCCAAAATATATCCTTAACCCAACCCCCAATCGTCAATGGCTAGCTACGGGCCTGTTCATGTAATTTTAAACTGAAATCTGATAAATTTGGGAAGAAAATATTTTTAAAAACTAATTCAGTCACAATTAAGTTCTTACGAAAACTGCTATCCCGAAAACCGAATAAGAAAATTCACCGAAGTTTGCTTGAAAACAATACACGAATATCGACGTATCTTCGAGAAGCCAAACGCGTTGGTACTGTTTACAGGTGATATGACGTCACTTGAAGGGTATTAACCAATCAGAGTACTGTACCAGCTAGACCTCAACATGGAAATCGCCAAGATTACCCAGTACTACGTTAGGCCAAAGGTCGGGGTCTAGCTAGTACTGTACTATAAAGTAGTACTATACAGTAGTAGTAAGTCCCCAACTTAGACTAGCATTGAAATCACCAGTAAATTTGGTCCGAAGCTTAGTCCTGAGGTCGAGGTCTAGCTAGGCCGGGGCTTACATTACGCCCGGTCGTGTTTAGACCTCAACTGGAAATCCCCACCGATAGTCTGTTTGCAAATTGCACTTTTAACCTAAACCTGGAAGTAAGGTCCGCCCGATGTTTTATGGTATTTTGTGTTTCTTACAGACATACTTAGTGAATTCTGCATGGTGCCACTTTGTCACCCTTAGGCCAATTTAAATATCAAGATGGCGGCTAAGATGGCTGAAAAATCATATATCGGCCATATCTTTGCTTATAGAACGAACAGGATAATCATTTTGGAGTCTAATACTATGTTTTCAGGGTTAGGAAGTACTAATAACTGATTATCTTTTGAAAAAAAATACACCCTTTTTTAGGGGATGGTATCACAGTCACCGTTCAATTTTTCGCTCATTTTCAACTTTCAACTGCTATTCTGCCGTTTCTAATTTAGGTGGAAGACCCCAACTACATTCATTCGAAAGGTGGGACTGTCTTCTTTGCACCAAGGGTAAATAAATGGGTTTATCATTCTTAGGTACCGAGCTACGCTCCTTTTACTAGGGGTTGGTATCACAGTCACTGTTTGATTTTTCAACTTTCAACTACTATTCCATCTAAATTAGAAACGTCAGAATAGTTGAAAGTTGAAAATGAGCGAAAAATCAAACGGTGACTGTGATACCAGCCCCTAAAACAAAAGGCGTATATTTTATCAACAAGTCAATCCGTTATTAGTATTCCCTGACCCTGAAAACATAATATTAGACACCAAAATGATTATCCTGTCTGTTCTATATGCGAAGATATGGCTGATATATGATTTTTCAGCCATCTTGGCCGCCATCTTGAATATTTAAATTTGCTCAAGGGTGACAAAGTGGCACCCTGCAGAATTTCATTAGGTATGCCTTGAAGAAACACAAAACAGCATAAAACATTTGGCGGACCTTACTTCCAGGTTTTTGGCCCTGCTACCAGACTAGTATGCGAACTCAGAGCTTGGCTGTGCCTAGCGGGAAAAAAGCCGTTTTGTTTGACTGTTAGCACAATATACCGCCATGGCTTAAAATATCATAGATAATGTAGAAACTAAAAATAAGATATGCTTTGAAGTGCATCTCGGCTAAAGTCTTGATAAGAATTGACTTCGCGAAAATCATACACAGTTGGCAAAACTAAAAATTGAGTTGGCTATTTTAATTCATGTAGCCTTTCTTTGTTAAATAGTGCCAGAAGGTGGTTCAGTAATGAGTAACTCCTAACTTGGTATTTCGGGGGGGGGGGGGGGGGGGGCAAAATAATTAAAAATATACAAAAAAAAAAAATCACTGCCAGGATTTAAAAACTTTCTTAAGTAAGGCAGAAACGTTAACAAAACTGCATAATACAAAACTTAGTAACGATTTCTGCAAGTTTTCGCTGTCCGAAGTTGTGAAATCTGACAAATTTCATTTACTAGTTTGTCTGCTAGCCCATTCTGCCACTGTTTTAGTTAAAACAGAACGTGAACTAAATCCGTACTTCATGAAAATCGGGTATAGCCGGCAAAATTAAAACCTGAATTGGAAAATTGAGTTGGCTGTTTGATTTGCTGTAGTCCTTTTTTCTGTTAACCTATCGCTACTACGATTTGAAGATCCTTTTGTAGTAATGAACAAACAATTCCATTTTTATACAACAAACTTGTTAAGAATTCAAAAAAATTTCGAAGGTGCAATTTGACAATAAGAGTCCATAAGATCTCAAATTAAAGGACAAAAGCGACCCAAAGTCACTAAATGAGGGCGAAATTACCTAACATCCCTGAATCAAGGGAGAAAAAAATGAAAATGGAGCATGTCAATTTTTTATTATATTTAAAAGCTTTTCTCCAATAATACCTCAAATTGTTTTGGGCAAAACTGAGTGAAAGGTTTCGCCATTTTTTCTATTTTTCTTCATTTTTGAAAGACTGGAGCATGTTGTTGCTTTAAAATGTGCAAGTTTGTTGCAGTAATACCCTTTAGGTCATTTGGGGTAAAACTGAGCAACAAATTTCACTATTTTTCAGCTCTTGACAGTCCATTTGAAAAAAATGTCTCCCCTACTGCCATGCCATGCTTGCACACAGCAGTTCATTGGCATTCATTATATAGCCTAGACGTCCAAAATACCCTTAACCCAACCCCCAATCGTCAATGGCTAGCTACGGGACTGTTTATGTAATTTTAAACTGAAATCGGATAAATTTGGAAAGAAAATGTTTTTAAAAAATGATTCAGTCACAATTAAGTTTTTATGAAACCTGCTATCCTGAACACCGAATAAGAAAAATCACCGAAATTTGCTTGAAAACAATTTGATACACGAATTTCGACGTATCTTGGAGAAGCCAAACGCATAGATAATGTTTACAGGTTTTATGACGTCACAGAAGGGTATTAACCAATCAGAGTACTGTACTAGCTAGACCTCAACATGGAAATCGCCAAGATTACCCAGTACTACTTTAGGCCAAAGGTCGGGGTCTAGCTATAGTACTGTACTAGCTAGACCTCAAGATGGAAATCGCCAAGATTACCCAGTACTGCTTTAGGCCAAAGGTCGGGGTCTAGCTAGTACTGTACTAGTAAGTCCCCAACTTAGACTAGCATTGAAATCACCAGTAACGTTAGTCCGAAGCTTAGTCCTGAGGTCGAGGTCTAGCTAGGCCGTTTCAGTCTACAAGGGTCCTAACTAACGTCAGCAGGCTCCCCGGGTCGTCAGGTGCAGTCATTCGTAAACATGAATTATAGTGGTACTGCAGACCATCCATGATTATTTGGTGAATTTCTGTTGTTTGCATGTGTCGTTGTTGACAGAATACGTATTGTACTTAGGTAGAGCGGCAAGTAGCTTCGGGTGAGGCTCCATTAATAAATACCGTTCCCTTCTTAGGAGACCAAACTTTTTGCTCCCCTCTGTACCTATGTGCAGGGCTGAGGTGGAGACAGTGGAATATTTTCTTATGGAATGTATTTCGTTTAAGGCTTTGCATGCTATTGTTTTAGTACGAGATACCGGTACTGTCAGTTTATTGGACTCTTTAGGAATACACCCCCACACAGTAGTTTTTAATCATATCAAAAACCAAAACTGGTAAAAGGGGGCCACAAAGTTCCGAATGGTTCGGCCATTCAAAGGAGCGATATCAACACACTAAAACATTCCCAAGTTAATCGCATCGCTTACTAATTCGAATGTTAAGTGAAAACTAGAACATTGCTACTTTCAGTAGCCGACAATACTAATAATGGTTATAATAATATTTTCGTACTTACGCGCCATCCCACGCCATCCTCGTTACACCCCCAGGTTACAAACCATAAAAAGTACGCAGTTCGTATCGTACTGCAGCCATTCGTCCAATTCCATAGCTGGAAACCTTCCCGTTATCTCGGTATCGATGAATAATCACCCTACGGACTAGCTAGCTAGCTAGTAACTAGTGACACATTTACAACGTTATTGAGGGTCAGTTTTTGCATTAAAAGCAGCTTAGCTGCCATTCCTGCAAGAGTTAACTTGTGTCAGGTGGGTCATTGCTCTTGATTTCAACACAATTTAAGCTTTTGTACCGCATTATTATTTTTCCTCAAGTACCTGAAATGTACCCAACTATGCTTCAAGATACAAGACACTGACGCTATGGCGCCGAGCTACAATGGTGTACAACCTCGACAATTGAATTGATGTGATGTTTGTTGTGATGATTGTTGCCTAACTTGGCGCGACACACTAGCGTGTGTCTAGATTAGAAAAATCTTCGGGCAGTAGTGGCATTCTGTTCCCGAATGGACAGGTTCCAGTAAAGTCATCCAGTGGTCATCGTGGCTGAGTTGTGAGAGAGCTCAGCCTGGTTGCTGGAGGTTTGCGGATCTGGTCGAAACCCTGGAAAGGGGACCTAGGCAAAGTCCCCGCCAGGACTGCCGGCCAGGGTAGCGTGAGAGGCTACCATGCTCCTTCAGCGGCTATGGGATGTATTCTGGCTAATTCTGGACAATCTTTCGGCCCCGACGATGATCGGAGGTTTCCCGGGTCGAATCCCCGGGCTGGCACCTCCCTTTACCAGATTCCTTCTTCTCTAAAAAAAATTCTGGTAATGTTCAAAATTGAGCCGGTTCCGCCATACAAGCATTAATTGCTTCGGCTGACGTAAGGCTCGTCAAATTAAAAAAAAAAAAAAAAAGTGGTTAAGAGTTTATGTTTTGGCAAGCGAGTATGTATTTAGGGTTACGGGCTTCGACCCAGTGTGGTTGAACTTGTTAATAAATCAAATCAAATCAATTGCCGCCTATAAATAAAGGTGATTCCAATAGTCAGTGCATAGTTTCCTTTATTTCACAGTCATTGAGTACATATATGCAATACTACCACCTGGTGACCATGCAGCATAACGTAATGCGTGAAACGAAGCTCAAAGAAAAACTTTAGACTTTCAAGTATTTTCAAGTACGATAATGATCCCAATATAATATTTACGTTTGCAATCTGTAAGCAATTACTGGATAAAAAAAAATGCTGAGCAACGAATAGGCTCCATTCCAGTAGTTCTCTTGTCCGCCATCTTGCAGGGCTATTCGGGGCATCCAACTGCATTTACTTCGTCTATCCCCATCAAGTACACATGCTGCCCAGTGTATCCGCCATTATCATCGAACGATTTCATGATGCAGTCTGGCGTCGGCATTAGGCTATTCTGTAAAGAAAAAAAAAATATTCCCATTAATATGGAAACATTAACGTGAACATCACATTTCTCTTATTCCATGTGATGTTCACTTCACGGCACTGGCATACGAGAAACTGCCAAGTTTTCAAAGAAGGGTCAGCAATTGAAAGTAGTGATATCAATCAACCAGGGAGGCGCCGAAAAGGCCGACCCTTTTTGGAAACTTGGCGGTTTCTCTTATACCAGTTTTGGTTTTGGATGGATATCACAACTTTAATAGGAAAGTGAATGTTCCAACCAAATGTCACAGCCTCATATCTTCATCTCTTATCTTTTTTTTCCAGGAGTTATTTTATGTTTGTAAATTTTCACTTTCATAATTTTCGCATTTGTCAATGCCAAGTTAATTCAGCCAAACTAACAAGGGTTGGTTTATTGTATGTCTATGCTACACATGCTTAAGTCTCTTCAATCCACGATTTGAACACACTGGCTAACAAACTTTGCTCACTCAATCAGCACATTCCTCTTCAGTTGCTCCTCCCGAGCTTAATGTTAATCTACGCAATGATACCGGAATTGCTCACTCAATCACAATTAATCTCATTTACTTGTCGGTAACACACTAGCATGTGTGTAGACTAAAGTACCACTATCACCGATTGAAAATCGTACGAAAATACCGTGGCGCCATCTAGCGATAGTGATATTGTGAACCTTTACAGCTTGCCCCCAAGTGCACGAGGACGTACCACATTTTCACTTAATTATTAAAGAGGCTCGTAGCTTGTTTGTTTTGTTAAAAGAAATGGCGTTGTGCATTTCTTCGCTTGATGCAAGCAAGTGCTAGATAGTACTAAATAGCACTGGATGTTGACATATTATACAAACTTTCAATAGGCGATAGTGACCATCTAACCAGCAAACTTCGTGCGTTACCAAGACATGCTTCTTTAAACAAAATCCTTTTTTTTTTCCTACTTGATTGGACCCTGTGGTCACAATCTGCATTTTATTTCCAACTCTTCTTGCAATAAAAGACTCCCAGTCTCTTAGTGGGATTTGTTGTTTTTGTTGGTTTGTTGTTGTCATGGCGGGCACTGTCTGCAGGTTTTTGTTGGAGCAGAGAAACAAAGAGAATAGCAAGAGGTATTTTCGCGTTTCATTTCTGATGAAAAGCTTGAGCTAGTGCGTAAAGAGGCTGAGCTAGTGCGTAAAGAGGCTGAACTAGCAGGAATTAGTAGGGTTGATTTAGAGTTATATGGTATTTCGGGTGGTAAAATTCTCCAGCAGTGTGAGTTAGGCATAAGCCGCCCTTCCCTACTAACAATGAATGACAGTGACCACAACAGTCAGGGACAATTGGACATGGTGCTGCGTTTGTTGCTAGTGCTCAGAGACAGAGGCATGTTTAGCCAACAGACGAAAGAAGCCAAAAGAGGTTCGCGACTCCGGAAAAATTTAATGAAATACTGAAGTCTGTGGAAGAATTCTGTATTGGAGAAGTAGATCCACAGACCTACGGTTTGGCAGAGGGGGTGAGGTCCACTAATAGTCTAGCCAACCTCCTGCAACCTACAGTAAAGAGCAGAGTGCAAGCTGGCGTGTGAAATAGTAGTTAATGGAGTGTATGCGAGTCTACCGACCGAAGCTGTCGCTGATTTCCTTACAGGTTCAGAGGTCAGCAAAGGAGAAAAAATTTGGGGTTCGAGGTGGCGATTGAGCACGAGATTGACTGGAAGCAGACGAAGACACTGATTAGGTCAAATTCCACAAGAGATCCACATCTAAGGTGTCTTGAATCTATTGCAATTCAAGAGCATGAGAAGAAAAATGTGCAATTGATTTACATTCAAGGCCCTTCATTTCCTAGAGTGAAGCATTTAGTGAGCAACAATCTGGCTGGTCGACTTCATTGTCAGTGTAGAATAGGAACGAACGATCTAGGCCCGCAACACAAATACAGGAGGCAACGTTGCCAGCCAAATTCAAATGCGATAGTTCGTCGAACTGGAGTGGAAAATGTAGAAAGTCCAAACTATATCCTAGAGGCCCAAAGAAGATAGCAGCCCATGCTATCGAAAATTCGCAGGACAAAACTGTTGTTTTGATTGTGAAAGTGTGCGGTAATTTTTTTCCGGAATTTTTCCGAGTTTTGTTGACATTATGGCATTTCACATTATGGCGTTTCACAGTACGAAAATTAACGATGTTTTTAAATGAAGCGCTCCCTTATTTTTTTGCCAATAGGGAGGCGGTCCCTACCTAATCTCGGATTTCAAAGATGCTATCGTGGCTGTAGTTGACGTAAAGAGGCTAACAGGCCTAGCCTGGTTTCGTGCCAACAACCCACTAAAAGTGTCATTTGCTGACCCAGAAGCTAAGTGCCTGGTTAAACTCTGTGTCACACTGCAAGTGCGTCGTCAAGTGGCAACCATCCATGACTTGTATGACAGAGTGCTCCACATTGAAATCCATTGTTTGTCTCTGGATATCTCTAATGACGACGTTAAGTGTGTCTTGTTAAATTATGGTACCGTAACTGTCCCTCTGTCAAAAAATGCATTATGAACCTGACATCGCTCATTGCACCAGTGGTCTTAGGCACGTGGTAGTGCATCTAAAGGAGTCAGGGTTAGTGGACTCAGTACCAGAAATCATTGGGATCAAAGGAATGGCAGCATTGTTGATATTGGGCAATGGGTGTCCTCGTTGTTTAAAATGCTTCCAGAAAGGTCACATCCGACAATTTTGTCCAACATATATTGCTGCGTTTGTCAGGCCCCAGTATCCAAACGCACCCTCTGCTGCCATCTGGCTCTGCCCCCGGAAACTGGAGGTACCGGAGACCCCTCTGTACTGGCACAAACAGGACCAGTCCCTCAATCTAACATGCACAAGAATACTGGATCCAGTGCCGTTGTGCATCATTCTGAAATACAGTGGAAACATGTACGTGCTCCCAAGCGGAAAAAAGCCGCAGCACCTTCGCTCTCTCTAACCAGTTTGCCAGCGCTTTCAAAGGTAGGAGCCTTTAGCAGCAATAATAGATTCTCTGTATTGGACCCCAACTGTAAGGCTCCCACTGAGAAACTTGTGGTGTCGTTAGTGAGTCAGTTAATGACGCCACTGGTACTCTTACTGGTGTGGAACCAAGTGATTCAAAGCTGATAGTGGAATCAGGCATCGTTGCTTCCTCTAGCTCCCAACCCAATCCTAGGACTGATGACCTTCCCTCCCTCCAGTCTTGTTCTATATCGGATGGAGTGACATCTGAGGCAACAAATGAAACAACTTCGAGTAAATACTGGGCTAATGAATGTGAAGAGCTCATGGATTCGGCGTATCACTGTTTAGTGACTATGCTGTTGGTAAAAATGAGTGTGGAACTTTTGAGAATTGAAATGATGCCTTAGTGTAAATGTGAGAGGATCAAGCAAAAAGCTTGAAGACATTGAAAAGTTGTGCAAAGGTGTAGATATATTAGGGATTGTTGAAACTAAATTACCCATAGGGAATGGCCTGTATTTTACAGGTTTTGCATGTTCAGGGAAATCTAGTGCCCGCTTTATGTTAGGGATGGGATCCCTTTTTCGATCTGCCTACACTAATTGTGCAGGGAAATTAAAGCTTGGGTTCTCATTACTTGGTGGGGAACATGTTGGAATGTGATTGGTGCTGTTCACGTTGTCAGGCTGTTTTCAAGTACAAAGTGGGCTGAGTGGGTTGGATCTTCCCGGATCAGTCTTTCTGGGAGGAGACTTCAATGCACATCAAACTCTCTGGGACAGTATACACTGCAATGTCTGTGGTCACCTTCTTGTTGGTTCTTTAAACCAATTGTGACTCGACGTCATCCAGAATGGGTCAATCGCTTTCGTCAGGCAATTTGGTATGCTTTACCAGGAGTCCGTTCTGGACCTTTTTCTTTGTTCTTTGGGTCTAACGCCGCTATTTTTTTCTAATGGTTTCGTTGGATCTTCGGGGCAGTGACCACCTTCCAGTCGCACTGTCTACTCGGGTCCAAGCCGCCCCACTGACACTGAGGTTGTCTGGCAACTGCCGTCCCGTGAGCTTGGGTGCGTTTGCTCCGTGGCTCAGTAACTGAATTAGAAGGCCTACCGGAAAGTGTATCACTGCAAACCCTAGAGATAAATGCAAACCCCAGAGAGACCCTGCTTGGTGGATTCGTGCCTGCCACTTGCCTGTCTGCCAAAGATGCAACGCATGGCAACTTTTGTGAAATTTCACAGCGACCACGGGTGGTTTAGTTGTTCGTTGTGGCCATCAATGCTGTACTTGTGGAGTTGAGCTCTACTGAAAATGTTGCTGCCTATGGTGATGATGTTGCAGTATGCCTGACTGGTAGGTATTGCGAGAGAAACACGCTGTATTTTAAGGAAAGAGAAAACTAGCTACGGTCACAGGCTCTGCGACTGTATCCCAGAGAGCATCTCTCTCCAGTGTTTGGGCATTGGTCCGGGATTCATGATTCCAGACTTATGGTAACCTGGGCCTTTCATTAGAAGGGAGAAGATCCACGAGTTGGTGAACTTTGTCACGGGAGAGTGGCTCAACGAAGGGGTTGGCAACCACCAGGGTCAGCGTACCTGAAGACCGACGAGAAGATCGGGAAGTCAAATCCAGAGGAGTGGCAGAAGAGCGAACAAGGCACCGATTACTGTTACTAAATACAGATGCAAACCTATTTACGTTGCCTTTTGGACTTACATGTCAGACTGCCTGAGCGGGGAATCGAACCCACAACCTTTGTAACCAAAGGCCGAGGTCCTACCGCTGAGCCCTACTGACACGGCCAGTCGGCTTTCCGTCTTACTGACACGGCCTGTTGACTCTTGAGCCATAGGCTTATCGTCTTGTTTCATGTTACTTTTACGGGAGACTTGAAGCTTGATTCGAGAATGAACATCCTTGGCCTTGCAAATCTCGGACTGAAGCGAAAGAAGATCTGACATCGTAGGTAGAACCTGGCCACAGAGGATAGGAGATTGGGAATCGAAGGGCGAAGAGGCGAAGGACCTGGGGACAGAGAGCACCCGATGAAGGGCGGCCGACGTGGAAGGCAGCCGAGAGCATTGAAAATCCTGGTAGGAGAGCTGAAAGGCTGACCACGGGAACAGGCGATGGGGAGTAGGCGGAGGACTCGGAGGAGTTATCGAGCCGCAGCTCCTTGGGTGTACCTTTGCCACGTGGCATAGCGAAGAGTGGAAGCAAAACCCACTACGATGTTCGTAGGAGTTGGAGTAATGAGCGTCTGTTCAATACAGACCGAAGAGAAGAAAAGATGACATCTTGTTACTTTCTAAAGCGTATATAGGAGGGGGTGCGCAACTGCGCATGTGCACTCAGACTGCGTGGCTGGCGGGCTCTCTAACTTAATCTCTAGGAGTAACTGCATTCAGAGGCGGAAAATGTTCCGACGGCATATAGAAAATAGTACATCTTTACAGAAAAATTTAGGCTATTTTAAAACAAATAGGAACTGCCTTTTTTTAAAAATTGTATAAATACTGCTGTAAAGTTTGGTTACAGCATCGAAACATAGCATTAAAAGCAGCTCATATAAACTAAAATTTGCTTAGTTGAAATACCGGTATTGCTCAGGCTACAAATAACTAAATAAAAACAAATAGAAATAAAAAATAAAATAAAACTGCTTACATAGAACATCTCACGAGGTATGTGCTCATAGTTGTCAGCTTTGGGATCTTTGCATGGTGCGACACAAGGAATATTACCAGGAAAGTTCCATCCCCAGCCAATGTTTACTCCTTTGTTGTAAATCAGAAATACCGGAAGCCAGCCTTCGCAATCCCAATCTTTTGGGTTGTCTTTTGGTATATTAAGACGATAATGATCACCTGCAGAAAAAAGTGGAAAACAAAATAAATAAAATGAAACAATAATAAATAATAATAACATAAATAAATAAATAAATAAAATAAATACGCAAAAACATATTACAGACAGCACGAATACAGCAAATTTCAAGCTTGAAAAATAATTAGACCAAATTAAATAGATTAAAAACAACAATGAGAACAGAGAGAAAGGTGAGAACGTTGTTGCACCACTTGTTTATTCACCAGGATGTAGTACCAAAGAATGTGTGAAAAATGCGTCGAAAAAAACTGGCTTACCCTGAAAGAAAACTTATTTTAAAACACACGTGAAGATAACCTCGAGCTGATTTCAATAAAAAAAAAACGGGGGCCGACAGCCAACACTCCACGAAATTCGGATGAAACAGTCGTAATGCCGAAGTTTCGTCTTCTTGGAAAATACAAGCACATCAAAGCTTGTAAATAAAAAAAATTGTTGTTTCTAACGACACCAACAACTGACTGAACACAAGCCACGGAATTTCTGGTGCTTTGAGATACGTTTTTTGCCTTATGACGTCTTCCAATTTTTTTTTTACAATGAAAGGGGGCGTTTACCCAACGTCTCGCCTTTGCATTCTCGCAGCTAGAATTTAATCGCGATGGCAAAGGTGTCGTAGGCATGGTAACAATGCTACCTGGATTATCTAAATCCGACATCATTTGAGTATATGCTTGCAGTCATAAATCCGTTATAATAAGATAAAGAATTCCTCCGGACGAAACGATTTTCTCAAAGTCGCTTTTGAACTCGAGTTATTGACTGTTTTCGTTGCGAACCGGCAGAGCTAAAACTGCCATCATTTCGGAATTTCAGATGATTTCTCGCTTCAAGATGAGAAAATGCAAAAGCGCGTCTATGCAAAAACGGAGCCCTAAGGTGTCCGTGTGTTTCTTTTCCTACACCGGATTAGCAAAATGAGAGTATGGTGTGCGATTAACGTCAAACTGTGTCAACATAAACGGAAATGACATAACGTCCACTGTGTAATGTTTACGTTACTTTACATCACATTCACATTTCCTAAAAGGTGCCTATTCACCAAACGACAGGTTGCAGCATTTAGCGCCGTATACCATTATTTAGTTCTATGTAGCACTTGATGTCAACAAGCGAAGGAATACGCAAAGAAATTTCTTTTTACACAACAAACTAGCCGCGTGACTACTTAATTATTGACTGTAAAGTTGGTGCGTCCACCTCCACCCGGGAGCAAGAGGTCAAGGTTAACGATATCACTGTCACTAGATGGCGCCCATCTAGCGGTTCAAAATCTGCGTTTCCAAACGGTCGAGATTTATAAAAAAAAAGTGGCCGCGATGTCTTTAGGCTTAACTTTACCACTTGCTTTCTGGTGCACGTGGGTGCCCCAACTTTACACTCAATAATTAGGGAGATACGTGGCTTGTTTGTTGTGTAAAAAGAAATTTATTTGTTTGTTCCTTCGTCTGTTGAAATTATGGACTAGACAGAACTAGATAAAAGAAATGGGTAAAGATGGAGGGTTTACGCAACAGCAATTTTCTCGCTCACTAGCTTTAACTTGGTCAATACTAAATCTGGTGGCTGCTTCTAGCTTTTAGGATGCGTTTACTTAACGACTCACATCTAAAATTCCAAGATGGCGGCGGTTTTAGCCGCACCGACTCATAACGAAAGCGGTCAATAATGCAAATTCAGAAGCAACTGGTAAACTTGTTTCGTCAGGAGAAATTCTTTATCTTATTATGACGGATTATAAGACTGAAGGCATTTATTCATACTAATCCAAATACCGTTGTTACCATGGCAACGACCCCTTTGCCATCGCGATTAGTTCTGCGAGAATGCAAAGGCGAGTCGTTTCCTAAATGCATTCTTACCGGAATATGCGGCTTTCGAGTTAGCTATACGTAGTAACCATGGCAACGACGCAGCTGCAGTTCTTCTGCTTGTGCCTCGCGACACGACGTATGATACGTGCGGCATGACAGCGTCGATTTATGACAACAAGAAAACAATTTTTACTGCAGTACAAATCGACGGACTGATTTCTGAATGCCAGCATTCAATGGTTTGTTTTCGATTCGATAACCCCGAAATGCACGCTACTTATTCTACCGCCGTCTGATCACTGCTAGAAGCTGTTCTTTGTACGAGAATAGCAAATTTTGGAAAGCATGAAATGACAACAATGTTGTAGCAATGTTTAAAATTAGCATACAGTTGCACTTTGTTCTCAATGCGTATTGTTATCTACAATACATTTAATTTGTTATGTATTGCCACATTCATTCAATAGAAACTGGAAACAAATCGTAAATACAGCTTTTTTAAGTTGGTTTCGTCTTTTTTTTTGCTTTCGTCCATTTTCATTTTGCTTTCGTTCATTGTTGTAGTCTATACAAATACAACACTGGACGAAAGCAAAACGAAAGTGGACGAAAGCACACAAAAAAAAGGACGAAACCAACGTAAAAAAGCTGTAAATAACGGTTGACAAGCAAATAGCGTTCAGCAAGCGAGAAGGTCTCCTTGCGTAAACGCCCCCTGAAACCGCTGCCCCCCACCCCCGACAATCCGCCCCCCCGCGGGGGGGGGGGGTGCGCGGACAAAAGTATAACTGGAAAATCGTCTAACGGGATCCTTGTTTAATATCTGCCTAACTAAAAAAAAATATGGAAAATCCCTCAACGGAATATCCTATAATGGATAATCGTTTAACTGGACAATGATATGACTGCGGCCCCTGATGGGACGTCGGACGTAAGTCTAACTGGAAAATCGTCTAATGGGATAATTGTCTAATATCAGCCTAAATAAACAAATACGGAAAATCATCGAAACGGAATATGGTATAATGGATAAACGTCTAACTGGACAATAATATAGCTGATAAAAGTCTAACTGAACATTATTATAGCTGCGGTTTCTGAAGGCAGGGAAGTTAGATTTTCCATCATACTAATTTCGTGTTAGACGATTTTCCGTTATATTGTTATAATGTACACGTTCTTCCAATTATGCAATATTCCACTAAGGCGATCATCCCATTCCCGCTCCCATTTTAAATTAATGCTTTGTACAAATTAAGGGGAAGTATCCAATCGGCTTTTTCTTCTTTTTTTTTTTTTTTTTCAAAAACAGCTTTGCGACCTTCTGCATCATCGAAGGTATTTCAACCCTTTCGCTGGTACAGGGACTAAACAGCAATTAACACATTTTCAATTTGGTTTTAACAGCTCGTTACAACTAAACGACAGGAATCGTCAGACCAAACCATCTGGTGAATGATGTGCGAACAGTACGTGTTATTGTTTACCCATTTTAGGAACACATGGATTCCGTGTCCAAGCTGAGTCTTCTACTGAAGTCAGGTCTGCACGGATTATCTCCACATAATCTCCTCCCGTTTGAGCAATGTAAAGCTTTTCGCTTCCCATATACTCCGTATTTTCACAGACCATTTCTGTAAACAAAAGAAAATATACATAATTATTATTGAAGCGAAACGAGCAGAGCTTTGCCTGTGAAGAGACTCCAATGCAATCAAAGTTATCACGCCAAAATCACAAACACAATAAACTTTGCACACAAGTAGAGGACGACCTAGGAGTGGTTTTTTAAAAAAATAACAGTTCAGAAATCGGGAATGTCGTCGTGGAAAATCATCAAAAGACTAGAGGAAGCCCGTGCTATGCACCGGGCCGGCCATGAATTAAGTTTACGTACACACTTTTTCTGGACACATTTTCCCGACATTTTTCAGATTGAACCTGTTCGCCGACATAAGTGCCCAGTCTTGATCGACCACTCCCGCCTGGCTGCTCTTTCACGGGGCCGGTAGAATAGGAGAGTCCACTTGCAATGCGGGCGTGAGGAGGGGGGAAGTGATTGTACGGCCTTTTACTGTTTTTTCTTATCGCTTCTTTTCTTATCAGCTCAGCCTGCGTCCAGCATTGTTATCTAATAAATACCCAACCACAGGAACCTGGACAAGGAGGAGGAGCAGCCTGCAGCAGCCCAACAATTCAAAGTAACGGCTACCATCGCGGCTACAATTTAAAATAACGTTTGTTTCATTCTTCCTGCGCATGCCATGTCATTGCTACCGTGCGTAACAATTCTTGGTGCGCTATTTCCAATAGTTGATTGTTCATGGGTTGTTGAGGCAAGATGGCCTCGGATGTTGATGCTCTCCTCCAAGACTTGTGGAAAAGGAAGGTATTGACCAATAGTGACATCAACTTGGGTGTTGTGACGGATGAGGTGTTCGTGCAGGTGATGGCTGAGGCAAGGAAGCGAGGTATTAGCGAGAATCGAGTAAGAGACTTTGGTGTTAAGACGACGATGAGAGTTAGGGAGAAACAAGATGGCGCTCGTGAGGATAGTGAAGCATCGAGTGGAAGACGAGGAGACACCTCTGATAGAGCAGCGGCTGTTCAAGCAGTTAAGCTTTTCAGTGCTGTAGTGACTGAGCAGACGGCTTGGAGTAATCGTGTAGTCAGGGATGAAGATGACGACAGAGCTGCTGAAGAGGTAGTAGAACGAGACCAATCTAAGAGCCTAGCGGCCCTCAAGAGGTTGTATGGAGGAGGCCTCACAAACGTCCGTATGCCGAGGTCTGTAGTGATGGTGTGTTCGTTAGCAGGACGGCCCTACTCAACCACCCAAATCTACTTGGCTGTGGCGGATGTAGTGGGTGCGGACGAAATTGTTGCGGCAGGGACATTGCGAGCAGGGCATGTCTTTGAGATAGAGGTGCGGACTGCTGCGGCTAAGCAAACACTGATGAAGGCAAAACTTTCAATCGAGGGCCGCCCAGTAGAACTCTTCGATCTGCATGAGCAAACGATACAGGCGCGGCTACATTGGCTCCCAAGGGGCATAACGGCTCAGGAGATAGCAGCAGGATTCGCTCGGATAGCGACTCTTGAACGTCACGAATTTGAGAAGCTGGTGGTGCGGGGAAGGTCTGTTTGTGAGACAACGACTCGCCAAGTGACTCTTCGCCTCCGTGACGGAGTCACCATCGAAGATGTGCCAGATGTAGTTGTGATAAAGGGCATACAGACGCTTGTCCTGGTGAAGGATCGCGCGCCTCAATGTCTGAGGTGCCAAATGAGGGGACATTATCGTCGTGCGTGCGCGAGTCGCGCGTGCGACATCTGCAACATATGGTGTGACCCTCGGCGGCTGTGCCCCCACCTCCAAGCAGCAGCGAGGGAAGAGATGGTGCAACGGTTGGCACAGAATGTACAACGTGAAGGCTCGGGGAGGCAGCACAGAGACACGAACTTGTGTGACAACATGCAGGCGAAGCATCATCAGCTACGTAGCACAGTGCAGCAGCAACAGCCTCAGCAGCAACAGCAGCAGCGTAGCAGTGGTCAGGCGAGCCTGGGGCTGCCCACCATGAGCACCAGTGCCCCTTGTTTGACTGCTGCGTTACAAAACGTGGAACTCAACGAATCTGATGCCGATGTACAAAGTGATGTTTTGAGTGCTGGCAGCAACGTTCAAAGGGGTAGGAGTCATGACGAGAAGAGTCAAGAGAGTGATGGGCCGTGGCTCACCCCGCCGGCAAAACGAAAACGTAAGCGGAAGAAGGTGGCTGGAGCCTTAGTAGTGATGCCATTGCAAGGTATGGAAAGTCAGGTAGTCTCGACCCAGATGCAAGAAAGTGCCAATGAAGATGCTATGGTTATAGAACCAATAGAGGTTGTGATTGAGGCAGAAGTGCGAAGTGAAGATAATCAGGAACGTGATAGCTTGCTGTCGAGCATAGCCACAGTGTCGTCAATTCAAGATAGCCAAACGATCTTGAGTTGCAGTGAAGTGGAGGGAACAGGTGATGTGGGGGAGTGGGTTAGGTTAGGTAGCACGATTCGCACCACAAACATGTTTCAAAATCGCGTCGTGGAATGCTAGGGGTATTCAACGCAAGTTAGGTGAGGTAGAGTCGCTTTTAGAACATGTCGACATTCTGGGCATCCAGGAGGTCAACAATATGCAGGGTTTTAATGCGTCAGGGTGGGAAGCGGATTTCGTGCTGTCAAATTCTAAGGTAGGTGTTCTCGTTCGGTGGTCAGTCCCATACAGTGTCATGCGGGTTGGATTTCAGGTAGCAGGCGTTGACGCTGTTGCCATTAAGGTGTATATGAATGGGGAATGGGTTTCGGTTGTGTTCGTTCATGTTACGGGGAATCCAACTGTTAATGAGTGGGCGCAGTGGTTCACACAGTTCTCGGCCCCGGTGGTGATTGGGGGCGACTTTAATTGCCATCACTATGACTGGGGTTCACTGCGAGTTGATGCACGCGGTCGCAGACTGGCGGACGTGATTGCTGCGCAGGATTTAGTTATCATGCAAGACGGCACGCCCACGTTTATACGGTGGAGGCAAGATGGGATTCAGGAATCGGTGTTAGATTTCTTTGTCTGCTCGCACGCGATCGCTGATCACTACACGCTCGAGGTTTCTGACGATCTGCGCGGTAGTGACCATTTCCCGGTGGCATTGTGTCCGAGTAGACAGAGAGTATTCGTATCTAGGGGTAATGCTGGTCTGCAGCGACCTGTTGTGGAAAACGGTATTTTTGCCAATTGGATTGGGAAGCGGCGGTCGCGAAGGCCGCAGCGTGACAGGCAAGGAGCGAGCCGGCCACGGTGGTGGACGACTCGGTGTTCTGTTGCTGTGAGAGATAGGCGCAGAGCATATCGTCACTGGAAGCGTGCGCCAAGTGAAGAGCTATGGTTTGCCTATCAAGGTGTCTCTGCTGAATCGCACTATATATTAGGAGAAGAAAAAGCCTCGTATTGTGAACGCTTGTGTGGGAAAGTTGCGTCTGCTGGTTCGCTTCTTCAGGCATGGAAGATGCTGGAGCGAAGCACCGGCAAAACGGTGCAGGCATGGATTTATAGTGCTGCAGCGACTATCGGAAATCGTGAAGTGTTGCGTGGTGTTGAAATGGCAGATGCGTTTAATGACAGGTTTGCGAGTGTTTACAGCCTTGCGGGAGGTGTTGTGCCGCTGGCACCGTGTGCTGGTCCGGTTACAACGGTGGGAGACATGCCGTGGGAACTTTCTGAATTTCGTGCGTCATTGGCAGGGTGTAGACAGTCAAGTGCAACAGGCATTGATGGGGTGGGTTATGATGCCTTGTCCCGGGCATCGGCTTCCGATCGGCAGGCCCTTTTAGCTTTGTTTCAAGAGGTTTTTGAGTGTGGCTCTGTGCCTCCGTCTTGGTTATTTACCATTTTGGTTCCTGTGCACAAGACGGGCAGTAGTAGATCAGAGCTCATAAACTACCGACCGATAGCCTTGTTGTCGTGCATCCGGAAAATTTATGAACGAATGGTCATTCGGAGGTTAAGCTGGCACCTAGAATACTATGAGTGTCTAGCGGGAGTGCAGTTTGGTTATCGTCCTGGACGTAGCGCTCAGGACGCTATTCTGTTCCTGCTCTCCAGCATTCGAGAGGCGTGGGCGCAGGGTAAGGTTGTCTTGGCTGTCTTCTTAGATATCAAGGCAGCCTATGACACCGTCTCCATCGCGTGGGTCAAGGCGTCCCTCTTGAGAATGGGAGTGAGTAGGCAGTTAATTGACACGATTGTAGCACTGTTAGGGAAGCGCGTCTTTGTGACTAGGGTCAATGGGTACTGGTCGGCTGAAGCAGCGACTGACAGGGGACTCCCGCAAGGCAGCTGCCTCAGCCCCACGCTCTTTGCTGTGGCAATAAATGAGGTGCTGATAGAAATCGGACTAGCGGCAAATGTAGTCTGCTACGCTGATGATGTGGCGGTGTGGTTCGTGGGAGACGTACTTAGCCTCCTGGTAGGGCAGGCACAGGTTACCCTTGATAGAGTTCAGTGCCTTCTCGGAGACCGAGGCCTTTTGTTAGCCCCAGCCAAGACAGAAGTGGTTGTGTTTGCGAAATATGCAAGGGCAGCTCTTGACCAAGTGCGGTTGAGGGTAGGTGGTCAGATCGTCTGTCCGAAGCCTAGTGTGAAATATCTAGGTGTAGTTTTGGACGCCGCTTTAGAGTGGTCGCTGGATGTAGCCAAGATAAAGGCCAAACTCGAAGCAAGAGCGGCAGTCTTACGTGTTCTCTGTGGTGTGCAGGATGTTACGCGCGGGGCTCTCTTGGCGGTGTACAGAACGTTCGTCAGGTCGACGATGGACTACCATCTCCCGTTTCTAGCGACGTCTACTAGGCACCTAAAATCGCTCCAAGTGGTAGTAAATGGCTCCCTTCGACTAATCACAGGGTGCATTGCCTCTACCCCTGTGCAGGCTCTATGGGTAGAGTGTGGAGAGTTGCCAGTTGCACACAGGGCACGAGATCTTTTAGCGGCTCTCTGTATGCGTAACTTGAGTCGTGGCAGGGGTGACCCGGTCGGCTGTATTTTAGAAGATTACAGCAGGTTGAGTGAAAAAGCAAGAGGCATCCTTGGAGAAGCAGGAGCAGGAGTTACGTTGCTCCATCAGGTGTGCCGTGGTTCTCCCTTGGTCTCTAGTGCGCGTGCTTTTTGCCCCTGGAGCTGGTGCTCCCATGTAGGTCAGGTTTTCCAGCACCAGTATACAGAATGCGATGTGTTTTGTGACGCATCCTTCAGAGTGAGAGACCAGAGGGGTGGTCTCGGAGTGGTGATACCTACGCTCAAAGTAGCTGTAAAACGTCATGTCACTGCTGTCACATCGAGCTTGCTCTGTGAGCTTCTTGCAATTTCTGTGGCGCTGGATGTGGTTCTTGAGTTGCAGCTTCCGTCGTTCACACTATATACTGACTCGCTGGCGAGCTATAGGCTCATACAGACATCGTGTGAGAAGCTGAGTGTGTCCGATCCACTGATTTATACGATTCTTTGGAAGTTGTGGATGGCAACACGTAGCAGTCGCGTGGCATTTGAATGGACGAAGGGGCATGACGGGAATCCTGGAAATGTACAGGCAGATGGGTTGGCGCGTGAAGCAGTAAGTGACGAGTGCTTGGCGGTTGTCCCGATTCTGTCAGTGCAGATGAGGCGCCCGCTTCTGAAACAGTGGGCTCTTGCCGCCTGGCAGACGGAGTGGGATACATCTGGTGCTGCCAGGGGTTTTCATGCTCTGCAACCGGCTTGTTCACCCAGTTCGCGGTTGAACAGTATGTCGCTCCGAGACGCGAGAGTTCTGTCGAGGCTTAGAGTGGGACACACGCTTCTTCGCTCCCATCAGTTCAAGTTTGGGTGGGTAGATACGCCGCTGTGTACTACGTGCCAGGTAGAGGAGACGCCTGAACACGTCCTCTGTCAGTGCATGCGATTTACAGCGGCACGAGTATTGTTGGCTCCTTGGATGCGGAGGGTGAACACGGTGTCAGAACTGCTAGCAACATCGGGAGGGGATCGGCCGCTCGCCCGCCTAAAGATGGTGGCAAGGTTCTGTAGGGTAGCTAGGATTAATGTGTAGTGTTTTAAGGAGTATCCTGTTCCCTCCAACCACTGTGTTTGAAGAGAGGTGAGCTAATGAGAAGAGTGGCATCAGGGTTTGTGTTTGTGCGTGACATCCTAGTGTTGACATAAGTGGAGTGCGGAAGTGTGTGTGGAGGTGCGCAGCATTTGGTAGTGACGTGCAGTGTGCGGTGCTGTGGGAAGTGTGCATCCCACCGGAACTCCCCCTAGATGGGAGAGAGAAGGTGGGTGAGGGCTACATGTTCGCGTGATGCGTTGTGACATCGCATCATTTGTGAAGTGAAGTGGCTATGTGGTTGTGGGACACACCCAATTGTTACTGGTGCAAGTGGTGCACGGTGGTGTTCCCTTGGTGCTGCGTGCACTGTTGCTCTCGTGTTGTTTTTGTGTTCCGTGTTGTGCATTATTGGGGCATTGTATTGCATGCGACGGTGTGGTGTGACGGTGTGGTAAAATATTTCTGTATAGGGTAGATGGGGCGTACGGCTACGGGCCACGGCTCCTAATAAATGAAATGAAAGAAAGAATCCGTGTTTCATCTAAACGCATATAGTTTTAAACCAAACTAAGCTAAGTTTTTAATTTCGAGGCCTATGCCAGGGTCGGCTGGAACTCCTCATCCAACCTTACCAGGGCAAAGAACAAGTCCAGGGCTCCGGGTTTCATCAACATTTACTTTGGCTTCAAACTGTTACAAGAGTTGGATTACCAGCGACCATGCTGGTCGAGAGCTGGGATACCGAACACGTGCGCACCAGGCGGCACATGCGCGTGGTCTGACCACGAGTGAGGCGGGCGAGGTGGGAAGTTACGTGCGAGTATGAGCCCGTCACTCTCACACCAACAGGCCTCGAAATTGGCAGCTATTAACGATAAAATGGTCTATTTATTTCTTCGATGCAGGCTTCCAGAGCTGAGCAGAATTGTTTTAAAGTTGGATTACGGGGGCAGTTGGTGGACCAGGAACAGGGTTGGAGAGTGTGAGTTAGGGGTGCTAGAAATTGAAAGCACCAGTTACTTTACTAACACGACGAAACACCGAGAGAGGCTAACTCCAGGAAATTCAATCACCGTGCAGCATGCCCTGGTCCAGCTAGTGTACATATATTCCATGTTAAGGCAATGGGAATCTCGCAGCTCCGCCATGAAACGACTGCATTGCAAATTTTGTGACAAATTTTGTGCTCTCAGCTCAATTTACAGGTACTGTTCTGTAGACGTTCCCTTTCCATAAGGACTTTCTAACTGGTAAACTGGTGCAAGCGTTAGGGAGCTCTAAACGTCTAGATTGGTTGTTTTACATTGTTTTAAACATTGGTATTATGCAACAATACCAATCAGCAAACCCTGCAGCTGCAGACAGAAGATTAAAGGGTTTGATTCCATGTAGGTTTGGGTATAGTCAGTCAGCAAATACCAGTAGACTGAAGACTATTAAACCGAAATTGATAATGATACAGAACATTAAAACAATTAAGCTAAGGCCATTTAAAAAAAAAGAAAGTAGTTTCCTCGGGCGAAAAAAATATTTTTTCCACGCGGGCGGGCAGTTTTTTTTTTTTACATTTTTTTTAACCACATCAACAACAATAATTACTGTTAAGAGTAATAATAGTAAGAGTAATAATGATATACTCTTATCCCTATTGTTGGTCTGGTGCTCGTGATGTTTTTGTTTTTTTGTCCGGTGTCTCGTAATCGTATTTTGTTGCAAGCGCTGCGGTAAATAGCAAGGAAAATACAAAAAAAAAAAAAACCAGTCCGTGCGGCAGCTTTTAGGTGGTTCAGCAATGCCTGAAAAACAACTTTTTTTTTTTAATGGCCTAATCTAAACTGAATGGTACACCAAAGTATCACGAATTAGAAAACAAAAACGAAATCGTTTGATGCTTAAGGTAAGGTTTAACTAATTCGAAGTCAAAGCAGCACATGAACGCAAATAAACTTTCCTGTAAGGGTTCAGATACTGCAGTGTTGCTGCACTGTTTAGTCCACGTGAAACCTTATTGCTGTATCCATCCATTATACACGTAAATATAATTAAAGCCAGAGCCCAAATTTCAAAGCTTTTTATGTCCAAACAAATGAAGAATTAAAGGCTACCACACTCAACTACTTTCTTGTCTAAATTTTCATTTCAGTGTTCTTCAGTCGCGTCGTCTACTTTCCGTTCATCACCCTATATTGATGATACGTATATTATTTTTCAAGATTTTAAAACACTTTTCCAGTAATGAAATTTCATTCTTACTTTCCAGAACATTTCCAGGCTTTCAAGGACTCGCTCGAATCCTGAATTACTAAGCACAATACGACGATTAGTTTTTAAACATTTTCCAGCGATGTCGTTCAGCCTAGTGGAATGCACCAATCATTAGCTGATCCATCGCGTGCAAAGGGAAAAATGGTAAAAACACTTGACTACAACAGTAAAGTTTCATGTGAACTAAACAGTACAGCAATACTCCAGTATCTGAAACCTTACAGGAAAATTTATTTGTGTTCCGTTGATGTTTTGACTTCGGATTAGTTAAACCTTACCTTAAGCATCAAGCGAGCTTGTTTTTGTTTTCTAATCTTCAAAGGAATTACAGATATCTCCAAATATTTTTTGATATTTCCATTTTTTAAAAATAATTTGCAGATATCTTTAATTGTAGAAGGAATTGCTATAGTATAAAACGTTTAATCGAATTTCGGTTAAATGTGTTTACTTTCTTGTTAGCTATCTTGTGTTACTTAGTTTTGCAACAATAATTCAAATGCATTCGTTTACTTATATTTACTCTCGTGAAATATTTCACGGTTTTGCTACATTCACTCTAACCTTCAAAAACTATTTCGCGCAGGAAGCGTGAAAATATTTAGAGGGTATGTCCTTTTAACTAGGTATGAAGACCACAATTACTCGGCCAAGGGAGAGATGCTACAATACATATGTTTTCCGTTGTGCTGTACATTTTAGTTCAGAAGATGTTTCACTTACATGAATTCTGCCCAGCGAACGAATCCAACATCGATCTTGTAGAACACATCTGGATAGCTCTGCCACGCGCGAGATTTGGTGCGTAAATGATAAACGAAGGGATCTAATTGTTGCAAAACCTGTGAAGTTAATAGTTTTTTTTTTACCATTTCGAATTATTTTCTGCATTCTTCACACTAAAAGAACTTTTGCTATGGTATGTTACGGAAAACAGCTTTCTGTTGCTCTTGTAGTGCTCGGGGCCATTAGCCTTATAGATCAGGGTCCCTTACCACACCTACTAAAAATCGACTAGGCCTTCCAACGGAAAACCCAAATATCTCCGCAAATATTTGGGGTAGGACTTTCATTTTCGAACTCATGAGTTTCATGCACTAAAATTTTCATGACATTTCAACCAAATCAAAACAAAACCGCAAACATTATCGTTTCACAAGCAGACAAAAACACAAACAAACACGCAGAAAACAGACTCACAAAATCCAAATTCGAGCATTCGATCTTGTTTGCTTCGTTCGCTCTGCCATTTTAAAAATGGTGGAAATATTAAGTAGCACAATTTTCGTTTTAACATGGGAGACCGAGGTCAACCTTAGTAGAGCGCATTATGCTTTTCTAAAGTAAGTGCGTTGTGAAGATCCAAATGACCAGATACATTGTTTTATATTGTTGACCGAGTGAGCAAGACCATTTTTTTTCATTCAAAGTTTAATTCACTTTAGTTTTCTAATCTGTTAATACTCAAAACTGAGCATCTAATTTTGACTCTGTTCACTGAATGGCTAAAAGACATGTATTAAAAAATAATAATGCTAGCAGCAAAATAACACCCGATTATAGCATCATAAAACATTCAAACGTTGGTAGTAAGTTCTTCAGAAACCTTGTAATCTTAAAGGCAGTATGTACAGTCTGTTGTTACAATGCCATTTCAACAATGTCTTTAACGGCCAGTTCGTCGTAAAAAAAAGTAGGAACATTTTGCCGGCCCCCAGCCAGGCCGGCTAAAAATGGTTTCTTTTTGCCTAAAACACACTTAACCTGATAATTTTAGCATTACATTGTCCCCAATGTAATGTTCCCCTGGAGGTTTCTTCCGCTGTGCAGCCGCCTGCTTGCATGCCCCACTGCGCCTGCGCGGTGCAGTCCTCCCTTCTAAAAGCGAGAGCGTGGACGCTTTCGGCATTTATCTTCCTCTCAATGTGTCAGGCGGTGACTCGAGAGGGGAGGTAAGGCGGGAGTTAGGTTAAGTATGTTTTAGGCAAAAAGAAACCATTTTTAGCCAGGCTGGTTGGGGGCCGGCAAAATGTTCTTTCTTTATTGCCAAAACATAACCTGATAATTTTAGCATTATCAGTACTGTTGACCTCGTCAAAAATGGTGGCGGGCATCGCCTGACGGGCGCCCCGTGATGCAAGCAGGCTGTCCCCCAAAAAGTTGTTGAAAACTTCGCACTTTGTTCAGAACAGGTGATGAACCTGGAAGTTTGGTCTCTTGCCCTCTTCTCCGGTTGGCTTGCTTTCATCATGAATGGCTAGCTTCCATCGTGGTTGGCTTGCTTCTGCTTCGTTCTGAGTGCTTAAGGGGGATTGACTACTGCAGAGGCTGCAACGATGGGTCCCAGCCGGTGTAGTCCGTTTTCTTTCTCGACATTTCCCTCAAGTTGTGTGAGGTTGATGGATTCCCTCAAGATGCTGGTGTGCGGATCACTTCGGTTGGAAGGCTTTGTAGTGGGTTAACGATATGGAGATTGCTCTGAATGTTGTCAGTTACTATGTTGGTCATTCAACTCCTGTGTGATCTCATTGCTGCAGAGACTTCATTCGATTGCGAGTCAGTGAGGAGAAGAAGTTGGTTCCTTTCTACTCGTCAGTTTTTTTTTTTAACCGAGTTTGTATTTGGTCGATCTGGTTCACCTCTGAGAATATGATGAAGAGGTTTTGGGGTTTTAGGTGGAGAGAGCTGTCTTGCGAAAGCTTGTGTGGTGTTTCCATCAGGAAGAGTTGGGCAATGGAAGGACACGGGTGGTTGTTATACTACAAGATGTTAGTCATTGTACTCAACCGAGTGTGGTTAGCAGAGTTGCGGTGGTCTTCGAGAAGTTCGAAAAAAACTTGTGTTGGTTTTAAGTGGAGGCGTTGGGTTTTCCTTGGAACCAGCTGAAGGAGTTGGATGAGTGAAGGGCATCGTCAGCCGAAGGGCTGGTCGCCGAAGGAGGCTAAATTCGTGGGGCGAAAGGGAGCCATGGTGTGTTAGCTACGAAGGGAAGGCGTGAACGGATGAGCTTGGCTGGGAACTACCTGTGGGTTGATGGGCCCGGATAACAGGAGTTCCGGTGATGACGGACTTGACGGGAAGATCGCTGAGGGAGGCTAGTTTTGTGGAGCGATCCCGAAGGCATCTGGAATGGGGCCAAGGTGTGGGCTGTGAAGGAGTTCCGAGACTTCAAAAGAAAGGGATTCTGTGATTGGTGGAGAGAACTTCCACAGAGGGGAGGTTTATAGCGGTGGTTGAGCTAGGAGTGTCGGCCGAAAGCTGTGTTTGATGATCGAAAGGACGTCAGTGTTGTGGGTCAGTTCTTGCCAGACCGAGAGGAAGTGGCGGAGTTTTGTGCTGACCAGGAGGCAGGAAAGGCGGGAGGCGTCATTGTTGGTTCTTGCGAAAGGGGCTCCTGCCCCCTGGCGAGGAGTGACGGGTTTCGGCGGTCGAGAGTTGCGGCTCGCTTCTGCTGGTTCCTTTGGCCGGAGCGGAAGCGAGAGGAATCGGACCGAAAATGCTGTTGGTTTCTCGGCTGAAAGGATGTGTTCTCCTTCGTGCGGACCGGGGGCGCTGTTGATGTGGCCTTATTCCAGTCGTCCGGCGGAGGGCAGGAATTTGACTGTCTGTTCTTCTGAAAGGGTCGATTGGATGAAGGGTTGTGTTTTTATGGTTTGATTTCCTTGAGTGTCCAAGTGTGGGGCAAGAGTGGGGATGAGACCACGGAACAGGGTGTCAGACTCATGCATTGGTTGGTTGCGGAGACGGTGCCGAGTGAAGACTTTAAGGTTGTTGGCGGATGAAAGGGCTATCTCCTGAAGGAGGAGGGTGTTGTCAAAAAGGGGCTCTGGTTGCCCAGTTTAAGGAGTGGCAGGTTGCCAAGCTTGCATTCTGGAAGAGCTGTGAGATTAGGGACGAAAGGTTACATATCTCTTCTGGGCTTGCGTCCGTGGAGAGGTTCTCGCACAAGGCGTTGGCGATCATCGATGAAGGGTGGGCCGAAGCAGATTATTTGGGCTGGTGAAGGCACGAAGCAGAAGGAGGGGGGGAGGGGGCATCCCTCCTATGGAATCCACAGGCGTGTGAAGAGAAGGTCTGACACCGAAGGAAAGACATCGACGGGAAGACACCGAAGGTAAAACACCGAAGGGAAGACGCCGAAGGGAAGGCACCGAAGGGAAGACGCCGAAGGGAAGACACCGAAGGGAAACGCAGAAGGGAAGGTACCAAAGGGAAGGCACCGAAGGGAAGGTACTGAAGGGGAGACGCCGAAGGGGAGACGCCGAAGGGAAGGCGTCGAAGGGAAACACCGAAGGGACGATACCGAAGGGAAGGCGCCGAAGGGAAAACACCGAAGGGAAGGCACTGGGGTCTGCGTTGAGCAGGGTGGAGATGCAGTTGAGGATGGGTCTGCAGGGTCAGAATGAGACATGGTGATGGACGCTGGCCTGGCGAAGGGATGGGCGTGAGTGGTTGAGCTTCGCCAGGATGGAGACTGCTAAGAGGCGTCGAGCGAGACGTGGGATTTTGACACGATGGGAGCAAGACAGGTGAAGGTCACCACACGCTGAAGGGAGTTGAAGTGTGGAGCGAACCTGAGAAACAACGGGAAGGGAGCCACGTGTTAAATCTGGCGAAGGGATGGTGAACGGCTAGGCTCGACTGAGAAACGTTCAGTGGGTCGTGGGACCGTGAGACATCAGGAGATCGTGTGGAGACGGACGTTGGCGGCCGAAGGGCGTAGGGAGCCACGGCATTTCCTGTGTGTCGTGCAGCGATGGGGCGGGTTACTGAAGGCGTTGTCCACCACAGGATGGAGGACGCAAGGAGTCGAAGGCACGTGGGGTCCGGCCAAAAGGCGGTGTGTTCAGACCCGATGATGAACTTGATGGGAGGCCATGATTCCAACCGAAAGGCAGGGATGAACACCAGCCTGGACTAATGGAAGGTGGAGCGGTCCCGGGAGCAACAAGAAGGGGGCCCACGATGTATTCAGACGAAGGAGATGAACTGGCAGAGATAAGCGGCCGCCCGGGTGACAGCTCGAGACCAAGAGATGGCAGGCTCATGTAGCCGTTAATCGTATAGGAAGTGCCGTGCATGCGCATGCGCGGTTGGATCACTGAGGCGGCCATCCAGCAGCTTCTTTGAGGCTATTATGTTAAGTTGACAGGTGCTAGATTTTTCTCTGTGAAAAAAGACGATTTGTCTTGGAAGAGACGAAGATCAGTGAGGACGGCCATTGTTGTCTTGATTGACACGAGGCTTGGATTTCCACTTGAGACGTGGGGTGGTCATGGGTGAGACAAGCAGCAAGCGATGTCGATGGTTACTGGCGTGATACTTACCTCAAAATGCGAGTTTTAATCACGGATGATGCGGGCACCAGTGTGGACAGCCACTGTTGACTTGATTTTCGTTCGAAACGCGGGATCAGCCACGGACAAACCAGCAGCAAGAGATCGAGACGTCTTCCGACCTGACTCTTCACTCAGAACGTGGGTTTTTTTATTTTGGCCATGTTGAAACGTGCAGCAGTTTGGACAGCAACTGGTGACTTGAATTTCACTTGAGACGTGGGATCAGCCATGGACGAGACAAGTAGTAGGAAATGCAGATGGCACCGAAGCCTCTGCACCGAGGCACCGCTTGACTTTTCACTCGAAGTGTGGGTTTTAGCCACGAACGTGACGAGCAGTTGTGTGGGCAGCAACTGATGTTTTGATTTCAGTTCGAGACGTGGGGTCAGCCACAACCGAGACAAGCAGCAAGGTGCAAACGGCTTCCGTCTTGATTCTTCACTCAAAAAGTGGGATTTAACCACGAGTGAGACGAGCAGCTGTCGATAGCAACAGTTGACTTGGTTTCTTCTCAGGACGTGGGGTCAGCCATGGTCGAGACGAGCAGCAAGAGGTGAGAATGGCATCAGTCTTGGTTCTTCACTCAAACGTGGGATTTAGCCACGAGTGAGACGAGTAACAGTAGACAGCAACAGTTGACTTAATTTTGCTCGAGACGTGGGGTTAGCCACGGTCGAGACAAGCAGCAAGAGGTGTAAACGGCTTCCGTCTTGGTTCTTGACTCAAAACGTGGGATTCAGCCACGAGTGAGACGAGCTGCAGTGGACAGCAACAGTTGGCTTGATTTTCGCTCGAGACGTGGAGTTAGCCACGGTCGAGACAAACAGCAAGAGGTGTAGACGTCTTCCGTCTTGGTTCTTCACTCAAAAACGTGGGATTTAGCCACGAGTGAGACGAGCAGCAGTGGACAGCACGTGTTGATTTGATTTTCACTCGATACGTGGGGACAGCCATGGTCGAGACAAACAGCAAGAGGTGTAGACGTCTTCCGTCTTGGTTCTTCACTCAAAAACGTGGGTTTAGCCACGAGTGAGACGAGCAGCAGTCGAGACAAGCGGTAACCCTGGTCGAGACAAGCTGTGGAAACAGGAACAGTCTTGTCACTTCACTCGAACAACGCCTTAAGTCTTGACCCAGTTGTATAAAAACTTGATCGAGATGACATAGAGTAACCAAAGTTCGGCAGCAAATTCAATCGTTCTCGGAAAACAATCGAAACCGAAACGAGAGTAAGACAGGTTGTCTGCAACACGTTACATCCGGGAATATGGAGCAGGAAGTGGCCGAAAGGGCTAGAGCTCCGTCGAGGCGTGCCGGCGGGAAGGGCGAAGGCTGGTAGGGCGGGAGCGTTTCCGTCTGAAGGCCAAAAGCCGAAGGGAAGCCGTCGGTGTGAATGTATTAAGGCCGGGACGGCGATGAGCGTCGGAAAAGCTTGACGTGGAACTCGGGGCGAAGGGAGTCTCGGACCGGACGAAAGGCGAAGAACAGAGCGACGTGGAGGCGTTAGACGACCCGTTCGCATGAGGAAAATGAATGCCGAAAGCGTCCATGATTTCGCTTTTATAAGGGAGGACTGCGCCGCGCAGGCACAGTAGGGCATGCAAGCAGGCGGCTGCACAATGGAAAAAACCTCCAGGGGAACATCACATTGGGGACAATGTAATGCTAAAATTATCAGGTTAATATGTTTTGGCAATAAAGAAACCATTTTATTCAAATGCAAGAAAGAGACAATACACCAGCGAAATAATTCGAAACCTCACTGACAATGGGAGAATGCTGCAAGGCTGCTGGCTGCAGGGATTGGGGTAATGGGTGAAAGCTGCAGGACGGTAAGGCTACGTCACCCTGAAAGGATGCTGGTGCAGTAAAACGTTGGCAGTAAAGTTCTTCAGAAACCTTGTAATCTTAAAGGCAGTACGTATCTCTGACATCGGTCCGTTGTTTCAATGCCTTTTCAACAATGTCTTTAACGGCCAATTCGCCCCCCCAAAAAAGAAACCATTTTCTCCAAATTAACAAAAAAAAGAGACGCTACACCAGTGAAATAATTCGAAGCACCACTGACCATGGGTGAATGCTGTAGGGCTTGCGGGCTGCGCCCTAAAGGCATCGGGGCAGTGGGTGAAAGCTTGCAGGCCGGTAGGGCTACGTAACCCTGAAGGGACGCTAATGCAGCCCACGGCTAGACACGACACGTGCATACAGGATAGCCATAATAGCATTTTTCCTCCGACTTACCAGGATCTATAATGTATGCAGTCATAAGATAAACTTCTTTCCCTTCGATTGTTTCCTTTTCTATCTGTGCGTTATTGTTGTACCAATCTGCGGCAGTATCTGGGATTTGATCGACGTAAATCTAAAGGGGAAAAATATATTAAATAAAATAAAGAAACAAGTAGCACGGTTAATATAACCGAGGCGATAAAACACTGATCTCTTTTGGGGAAAATGCAACTTAAAGGAAAACTAGTTTTTATTCACTTGTGTGCTGGTCTGATTCAGAAACCCTCCCCAGGACCAACATTTTGATACTATGATCCTTCTTAATAATAGCTAGATCAGAGGACTGATCGAAGATGTGCAGGTGAATGACCTTGGAATATATTTGTAAGGTCCTTTCTGATCATCACGCACTAACACTAAGTTGGAAGTTGTGGCCGACCATAAACCAATGCTTGCATGCCCTCGGTGTCAGTTTGATCACTGTAACTCCTGTCACTCTGCTCCAATTCCATTTTTATTTTATTTATTTAAAAAAAAATTTTTTTTTGAGTTGATACTGCAATGGTTTACTACAGTTCTCTTGACTTCCCATTCTACACCAGTATTCCGTGACTCATAGTTCAGAAGTTAATACCACGATTAAAAAAACATTCTAAGTTAAAGGTACATTCCTTCCAACGCCATTTTTCTCGATCCTCCCTATCAAGTACGGCCCCAAAGTTCCATTTACATGACGCTCAAAGATTTCCCAGACCTTAAATATTGGTAAAGAATTTGAAGTCAGAACTAAAGTTTACATACAAAATCACCCTAGAAGTGACAAATTCCGCTATTTTATGAAAAAAATGGCACCAATTTACATCGGAAATTACGAGATTGTTAATAAGTTTAGTCCTGTAGCTTATCAGCTTAAAGATCTTAATAAGGGTATTATTTCTCGTTATGTGTATTCATATAGATAATTTACGTGAGCAGATTGAAGGTGAGCGTTATCCAGTTAGTGAAGCAGATTCCGGAGAATTTTAAACTTAAATCTAAAAGTAGTTACTGTGTTCCTTCTGGGTCTTCTTTCGGACAGCAGTAGCTAGATCTAAAATATTTTCGCATGCAAATCGTGGTGTTGCTTGTAGACAAAAAAATAACATTTAAATGCAAATAATCTGGTGCAAATAATCTCAACCCCGTTGTGCCCGGTACAAGGAAGAACGCTAGAACATGGTAAATTCAGGGTTTATTCCAGGGCCATGCGGTCTGTCCTCAGGAGAAGTTGTCCAATGGACCAGTTTGGTGGATAAATAATTTCTCATCAACCTTTCTAACCTTTAAAATTCTTTCCAATTTCATGATAAAAGCTAAGGGGGATATTTTGTCATTCAACCCATTAAATTCTCCAATTTTCAAAGCTTCCATTTTAGGCAAAGGTATTGACATTTCAACAGCTTTTTGGTAATTACTCTGTGATGAACAGCTAACAACATTTGAACTACCACCAACTAGATTACTGCTAGGTGATATAACAGGTGAACTGAAAACATTAGTTGTTGAAGTTAATGGTGGCTTAGGTGCAAAACTTGAAGCGGGCGTACTTGCAGAATTTGCACCTCCCCAGAAAAAATTAACTACTGAATCCAGTTTAGCACTCAAATCCAAGACGGCAGTGTCAGTATAATTACTAGCTGTAAAAGGTTGGCTAAAATATTTTCGCATGCAAATCGTGGTGTTGCTTGTAGACAAAGAAATAACATTTAAGTACAAATAATCTTGTGACGCTCGGGTATTCACTGCTCTAAAAAAAAGGAAATTAAAAAAAAATGCTAGTTCTGCCAGAATAAAATAGAAAAAAAATTAAGTTCCTCAACAATAAAAAAGTTTTACAAAAAAAAAAAAAATTTTACAAAAAAATAAATTTTTGCAAAAAAAAGAATTAAAAAAAATAAAATTTTTCAAAAAATTAGTTTTTTAAAAATGAAAGTTTTGGCAAAAAATGAAAGTTTTGCAGAAAATGAAAGTTTCGCAAAAAATGAAAGTTTTGCAAAAATTTAAAGTTTTGCAAAAAATTAAGCTTTCACAAAAAATTACATTTTCAAAAATATTTTTTTTTGGCAACGAGTTTCGCAAAGCGGTCGAGAGGTCGCGCCACTGCCGCCGTATCTGCTAGGCCAGCTCAGGCGAAGACGAAGGTTGATACACACTGCTTGCACTGCTCGACAGGGATTTCGTCTGAGAGAAAGGTATGTACGTCTGTAATAAGTGCATTTGTTTTATAATACATCCATCACACACAACATTGAAAACTAGACCGTGGGACACTCAGTTTTTACGTGAAGGCTGACGCTTGTTTTAATACGGATCTCGTACAGTGTAATCGTTAACGTCCCTAATAAACAGTCCTCTTATCTCGTGGCAATCCTTTGTTAAAACCGTAGACCAATCCTATTCATCAATGTCAAATCCCAGACCCTTAAGGATTTGACGTTGTGGATTAAATTGATTAAATTAGTAGGGGAAATTTTGTATGTTCTCGTGTACCTCCGTGCAAGCCGAGGCCAGTTGAGATAGTAGCTACGTTCCTCGTCAGCTTGCTTCTGTTTAGTGACAGACACTGAATGCTCCACGGTCTAGCTTTCAATGTTGTGTGTGATTTATGTATCATAAAACAAATGCACTTATTACAGACGTACATACCTTTCTCTCAGACGAAATCCCTGTCGAGCAGTGCAAGCAGTGTGTATCAACCTTCGTCTTCGCCTGAGCTGGCCTAGCAGATGCGGCGGCAGTGGCGCGACCTCTCGACCGCTTTGCGAAACTCGTTGCCAAAAAAAATATATTTTTGAAAATATAATTTTTTGTGAAAGCTTAATTTTTGACAAAACTTTAAATTTTTGCAAAACTTTCAGTTTCTGCAAAACTTTCATTTTTTGAAAAATTAATTTTTTTTCAAAATGTTATTCTGTTTTTCAAAAATTTTATTTTTTTGTAAAACTTTTTATTGTTGAGGAACTTAATTTTTTTTCTGTTTTATTCTAGCAGAACTAGCCTTTTTTTTTAATTTCAATTTTTTTCGAGCAATGAATTATGTCGCATATGGCGCCCCATAATAGATCGCCGAAGAAAAATTATAAGATTCTTCCCTACAAAATTATAAAGTGAAATGTTAAAATATGAAAATCATTTCGGTGTGAACCCACCCAATTGTTCCATTCATGCTGTTTCGTCTACTACGCCCAAGGCCAACTGAGATAGTAGCTGCGTTCCTCGCTTGTGTTACTACGCACAGTTTCGCGATGGTAACATGCGCATGTGACGATCGGCGTGTGGCTGTTATAAGGCAGGCAGAGTGTACCTTATAAACTCACACTTACATACAAAAATATCACCTTTGTTATGGAATGGATCATGGTAATAAAATTCTGGCTCTGAGAAATGACTTATGACACAATCGCAAGCTCCACGACCACTATATATCCTTCAGACGCCGACAAAGGGGATGTGTTCTTTTCTTAAAACATTCTGAAAATTAATAAACTATGTATCACTTACCCCAGTCTGGGATCCCACGAAATTTCCTCCCTTGTCTTGGATACGGATTAGGGATGGATCACCAGGCTTCATGAAGCGATAACCTTTAAATCCATTATCTGGAGTGCATTTACATGAAATACATTAATACAGTTGTTTTTGGCCTTCCACAGCAATAACAAAAAAAAAGGGGGGAGGGGAGTTACCGCGGCCTTAAGCCAAAATAAAAGGGCTATATGCAACGGTTTTTTGGTTGAGCTTTTTTAATTTTTTTTAAAGTCTACATGTAAGTGTAAATCGCTTAAGAAAAATCTAAAGACCCAATAATCGGAAAATGCACATGGCGAAGCCAAGAGTGCCGATAACGGGATGTGAATCGGTTAAACAAGATACGTTTAGCACCAATGGAAATTCAGCTCTCAATCCCATATTACATCTTTCCTACATAAAGCAGGAAAATTAGGAAGATATCACCTGAAGTAGTAGTAGATAATTAATTGATGTAGGTATCAAATGCCTCCCGTTTAGCCAACTCACATGCTCTTTTCGGCAATCACCTTGGTTTAACACTGCGCACATTTCCTAACCTAGCACATTTCCTGACCCATCAGGTACCCCTCCCCTCCTTCCGACTTTAGTACCAAAATTCGGTCTGATAAGCCGACAGTACAATATCCACGTCGTCTCTGTAAGGAAATTTTAATTCGCTAGTTTGAAATATTACGCAGTAATCCGAGTGCGCGAGTGTGCAGTGCTACGTCTAAAAAAAAGATGGTTTAGTTAAAATTTCATGTAGTTGTTTACAACCAATTTCCATTAATATGTTATTCCATAAACTAATAAAAAAATTATAGTTGGCAGTTGTCTGGAAAATTGTCACTTGACACTAAAGGTCTTTTCAAATATATAACAACGCAAAGTCTTTGGACAAGCATAGGATATATTCGGCTTTCAGATGAACCCAATACAACGACATTCATTTATTTTAACGTCGCTGTAGCAGTTTTAAGTCAAAATTTTGTAGGTAACAGTAGTATGAAGTCGAAATTTCCTTAACAAACAGTACAGTTAAAAACAGTACCAGACTCTAGAGGGCGGGTACAGCCCGAACCGCTTATTTTTAGATAAATATTTCTAGATAAATAAATAAAACAATGGCCGAGAATGTGGAATAGACGGTGATGGGGTGGGGGACACGAATGCCACCACCAAGGTTAGACCTGCCAGGGACACATTGGTCCCCGATGGCATCGCCAAACGTGTAGGTTTTCCAGGGGAAGGATGGCCATGGTGCAAACAAGGGAATGTTTAAAAATGAGGCTAAAAATAAAAATAGTAAAGAATTTAAAAAACGTTTTGCAAACTTGCCAAAGTTTTTTCCTGTTGATTCTAAGAAGTAAATGCATCCACATAATGGGATTTGTCATAATCAAATTGTTAAAATAGTACATAAAAAAATTTAAAAACAAAAAAAATCTGTTCACCCCATACTCGAACGATGGATGGGCCACGGGATGCCAATACCGTACCAGTGCTCGGAGGCGGGGGTCATAATGGTCTTTTAATAAATTTACTGAGTTCTTCAGTGAGCAGTTCTCTCCTGAATTTCATCTCAGAGAAGTTCATACCCACTGTACTACGACGCAGCACATTCCAAACGGGAATGATTCGGAATGAGAAAAAATGTTTTCTACATTCAAGTTTCGCACCCTTAGTAGCTAGCTTCGAAGTGCCCACGAGTGTAATGTAGACTAGAAGCTGCATCAAAGAATGGAAGATCAAACGTTATCAAGTTTCACAGGATCTTATAAGTCATAATAAGGTCAAATCGTAGGCGCCTCAATTCAAGAAGCTCAAGGCCCGTTCTTGCGAGGTGCTCGGTGTAGTCCACCTCTCGAAGCCCCGGAAGATACTTTGTAAACCGTCTCTGCACTGACTCAATCAAGTCAATGTCCTTTGCGAGGTATGGGGACCAAACAGGTGTTGCGTACTCCAAGATGGGACGGACGAACACCTTGAAGTCCCACACCTTAGTTTGTAGATGACCCGAAGTGAAACATTTATTTATTATGGCAGCCGTCGAAAAGCCGCAGAGGAAATTTTCGAACAATGAAGAGATGGCTTAAGGTCATGGGAAAACCAGGTCTCGAATCGCCCAGGTCGCCCAGGTCTCGAATCACGTCGGCGAAGGGAAGAATGTCCCTGTTAAGTACGTAGTTTGATTCTTGACTCTTACGTCCAATGCTGAAAGATTGACATTTCGAGGAGAAAAGAGGCAACTGCCACATCGTAGACCAACTATGTACATTCCCAATCTCGACCGAAAGGGTGGGTGAAGAACCCACAGATTCAATCTCAGCTCCAATCTTTATGTCGTCCGCAAATTTTGCACCATATGATGAAGAAGTATTTAGGTCAAGATCATTTAAAAAGATTAGAAACAATAAAGGTCACAGAACCGAACCTTGTGGGACGCCACTCACCATGTCAACCTTGTCTGAGATAGTAAATTCAATCTTAATTTGTTGTGTTCGGTTTCCCAGAAATGCAGACAACCAATTTAAAAGCAATCCACCGATGCCACATACATTTAATTTTGCAAGATGTTTTCGGTGGACAACCGATTCGAACGCTTTTTTGAAATCAAAAAAGATAACGTCGCTCTGGGCACCAATGTCTAATGCATCGGTCCACTGGTCAAGCATACTCAATAGGTTGTGTGTGGCTGAACAGCCTGGAAGAAAGCAAAATTGATCAGGTTTAATAATTGATGTCTCCATTAAGTAAGGTAACATAGTATCCCTAATGACAGCCTCCATGACTTTACACATCACACACGTTAACGAGATAGGCCTGTAGTTTTCAGGATTCGATGCCGAACCTTTCATGAAGACTGGAATAACAATAGCGTTTTTCCATTGATCTGGAAGCTCTCCTTGTTCAAAAGACATAGTAAAAAGTTGAGATAATGGGTAACAAATTTCAGATGATATCTGCTTAAGAAGAAACGATGAAATACCATCTGAGCCACAAGAAGTACTAGATATAAGATTTGTCAGTGCAGAGAAAACAGCAGACTGGCTAAACTTTTCAGTGTTACACTTACTATGCCGACGTATTTTGGGGCCATGGGAGATTCTGGTTACCGTCATCGATATTATTATTTTCTGCGAAAATCTTGCTTAAAAGTTCAACCTTGTCTTGGTTTTCTACGAAAACCATCATCGATAATACTATTTTCTGCGAAAATCTTGCCTAAAAGTTCAATTGTCTTTGTTTTCTACGAAAACCATCATCGATAATACTATTTTCTGCGAAAATTTTGCTTAAAAGTTCAACCGTGTTGGTTTTCTACAAGGAATCCACTTGGCTTACTGCACCCAAGTGGTGATAATGTGTAAATTGACTTTATTGCGGATCTGTTGTTGTTGTAGTTAGGTTAGGTTAGGGTGGGTTAGGTTAGGTGACTTAAATAGGATTAAAGCGGGGATTTTGTTTTCTGTATGCAGCTGGGCTGCATGGAGAGCTATGTGGCGAACTTTGCTGAACCGTTTACGAAAAAAAATTATGCGTCTGGCCCTGATTGAGGCTTTCAGTTGCCATTACAGGAAAAGGATTCCGGCTTTCAAATGAGGCTAATTACGTTGACTTTGCTAACACAAACATGGTAGCAACTCTAAAACCTGGCAATATAAAATACCTGCCATCTTTTTTTTTAACACTTGATTTAAGGTTTCAAATTAGGTTGGAGAATGACTGTATGCAATTTTCACGAAATTACTGTTCACGAATTTTCACGAAACGAGAAAGATATTTTGTCTTGGAATGGTTGTCAAAATAGCCCTCGAGAAAATTCTTTTAAGTCGCCGCATTTTACAACGCTTTCACGTTAGGAAAATACCAGGACCCAACTGTACCGGCCGGATCTTGGGCGAAAATTAGCTTACGAGACTAGATTGGACAATATGGCAGCCGAAAACACCACTGAATCGATTGATTTGTCCTGTTGCCGTTTTCTGTCAGCAGGTGGCGATAGTTACAATTAAAAGAATGGCCAACATTCCTTCTCTTGAAACTCTCTCTGGGTACACGAACGTATCTCTATTTATTCCAAGCTCAGAGAAATAGATTCTGTACCTGAGTGGTAACTTAAAAAAAAAGATTATAAAAAAAATCATTTTAAAGCTCACAAACATTTGTCATGCAAATCCACATAAAATTAAAATGATCAACCGTTTGTTCAGTTGCCACTATTTGGCAGTAGATGTCGTGACTGACCAATCAAAAAGTCACCGATGCGATTTGCTTGGCCAAATGCCGAAGAGACCTCGAAGAAATGGGCCACTCGTGGCGGCCATGTTCTCTATCCCCTTAAATGGGAACTGCCACCAAATGACACGCTGCAGCATCTAGCCATTTGCCGATATCTAGTTATGTCTCGCCTTTACTTTCAATAGGCGAAGGAACAAGAAAATAAATTTCTTTTTACACAACAAACAAGCCATGTACCATCTTTATTATTGAGTGTGAAGTTGGAGCGCCCACGTGCACCAGTTAGCAGGCCGTAAGTAAAGCCTAACGACATCACGGGCGCTTTTTTCTATATATCGACCTTTTTGAAACACAGATTTTGAACCGCTAGTTGGCGCCATCTAGTGACAGTGATGTCGTTAAACTTGAACGCTTACTCTCTGGTGCACGTGGCCGCACCAACTTTACATTCAATAATTAAGGAGGCACGTGGCTTCTTTGTATTCGCGTTTTGTGTGTGTGTTGGGGGCTTGATAACAAACAGTCGACTACCCATTAAGCTACGTCTTTTTTCCAGTCCGACAAATTTATTTTTATGCCTCAATTTAGTGATTGATGGTCATGTAAAATGATAGGGCACCGATAAAATTACTGAAAATTAAATCATAAAAAATTTGATTGGGGGAAGGAGAAGCGACGGTAAAGAAAAGCCTACTACTTGTTATGCTTTTTTTACTGCCCGAAAAAATATTCGGGCAGTAAAACCACGTAACATGATAGAGTGCTGATTAAATTTCTGAAAATTACGTTATTACAAATTTGTTCGGGGGGGGGGGGGGAGGTGGGATTGAAAATATGTGGATTAGGTGGTATGTTTTTTTTTT